>JAQIWG010000096.1:0-47672 GCA_034695025.1 Chamaedrilus cognettii | reverse complement strand
GGGTTAGCTCCCTGAGCCTCCCTGCAATTATACATCGGTGTAGTCTACTGTGCACCTATAATACAACAACTGGTAATTCGCTTTGATGACAGCGAGCAAATTCGTATAATTCGCTGGTCAGGTACATTGCTCATAATATTAGGTGATCAAAAATAAACGCATACTCGATATTTCTCACGCACTATATGGTACGCGTCAAAACACATGCCTGAATGCAGACAAAGAACACTCTGAACCGGAGTTAGCCCTTACAAAATAGGAGTAGCCTTGCGCTTGCTGCATATAAAACAGGAGTAGTGCTACTCCTATAAAATTCAAAAAAGGAGTAGGCCTACTCATGAACGGAGTGGATATCAAAATTCATTGGTCATTTCTCAACAATAGGCCAAACAATTCCAAAAAGCGAGTAGACCTACTCCACCTTCGTCAATTTTTACAAGTAATGCTACTCCTACCCATTTCTAAATCCGAGTCGAGTTTCAAAAAACGTCCTTTTTGAAGTATTACTCCTACTAAAGTTATCCCTGCTCTAAACCACCTCTGAAGCACCACACCAGGGCTCTAGGCTGCACTTCATATCGGTGGGGGTTTGACTTTTGGCTCCATAGCTCCTATTTTTCCTTTCGTGCAAAACACGCCACCCGGGGGGTTGGTGCTGACAGAGAGCGGCTGGTGTGTGGGGAGGGGGGGGGGTGCTGGCGGAGATTTTGAGGCTATATTTACCAGCGCATATACTTTTATGACAGCTCCAAGATTTAACACAGTTCGGGGATATTTTGGACTTCTTTAGGAAGTTCAAACAAAAATATTCTGGAGGAGGGTTGGACCTTTTTGTCGAAACTTACTAAGTTACGTCAAAAACACATAAACGTCTGTGTTTACGTTTTGGGGGGAGGCAAGAACCCTCAATCCTCTAACCCCTCCAGTCCACGGCCCCTCAACATACGCATTCAATGCGCATGAATAAAAATACTCCAACAATGAACCGAACATTTTTGATACAAAAATTGAAAAACCTTTCATGGAATTCCCCCGCGAGGTGTGACAGCCCACGGCGACCATTTTTAGGACCCAAACTTATTTTCGCACTGGGCTATACAATATCATCAGCGCGGAATTAGGTTATTTCTGCAAGCGAGTCTGCCCTTCGAAACTGTCCGGATTTTCTCAAACTCGACGAAAGCTTTTCGCGAAAGCAACGCTGCGAAGATAAACAATACGTCGCCCGGGGTCTGACTAATACCGCCGTGGATTCATTCACTAGCTGACTGCTTCAGTGGCTAGGCTCGACACTCGGTTCTCTTCGTCTATGGGGACCTCTTAGTTCAAAACAATTCCTTTCTCGATATTGCGGACTGGAAATTTTTGAATGAAGAAGAACTGAAAGACTAGAATGAAGACTGGATTATAATTATGCTACTTGAATCTACACGTATGTTAAGAGCGAGTTTAATTTTTAGGCCATATGTTAATCGTTAAGTCTATATTGCCTGTGATAAACTTGAATAGTTTGCATGCACGGTTATTCCAAGCTTTATCAATGTTCAGTGAAGAAAATAATTCAAAAATTTAAATATGAGTCAAATTTGATCTGTTCTGATCAACAACGATCAAAATAATACGAACACAATGCGCATATGAAAAACGGGATGCCCTCGTGAGCGCCACACCCCAGTCACCAGTCCTTCAGCACAGACAGCTCACAGATCTTACCCTTGTGAGCGCCAGTCAGTCGATCCTTCAGCACAGACAACTCATAGATCTGCCCGAACTCCTCAAACATCGGCCTCAGATCACCCTCATACAGATTCCTCGGGATCTGCCCCACAAACAACTTCACCGCGTCCGCATCCTTCAGGGGTATCCCCCCACCGCCGCCTCCCCCCATCGCCCCTGGTCCTCCGCCGCCGCTGGAAGGAAGGCGAGCCTGCAGCGGGGCCGACGGGGGGGCTTGCCGGGTGAAGGGCACGAGGAGGCCCTGGGCGGCATGGTGACCCACCGGGGGCAGGCCCGTGTGCACTTGGATGGGGTGCATGAGGCTCGTCTGGGCGGGACCTTGGTGGGAGGTGTGCGAGTGCATTAGGTAGTGGATGTCTGTCATGGTGGAGAAATGTTCGGCGAGTGTTGTAGCGATGGTTGGTGAGCTGAGATGGAGAATGTGGGAGGAAACGCTGCAGCGTCTCTTGCGTTATGAATTTACAATTAAAATTAGCGTTTGATAATAAAGTTACTGTAGGGCTTCGAAGTCTTATCAACGCTATAACGGCTGAAGTGTAGCGTTTAATCCCTGATACTGAACTTGTTCTATTGTTCAATGAACGTGAGTTCGATCACTTGGTGCGGTTCCTTTTCTTCGATAAGTTAGTTGTAGTAACTACAACCTTTGTAGTAACAACCTTTTGGACTTTAAGTTCGAAGTACTTCGAGCGTTAGGCCTCCGTCATGTTGTGACCGATTGACTAACAGTACTGTACACGAAGGTAGAATAAGTGGAATGCAACTTTTATGTATTATAAGATGACAGTTTAGAAGAAGATATTTTTAAACCATTTTTAAAGTCATTTTTTGAAGCCATGCAGAAACTTCGTCTTTTTCAATGGCCTATCCCGCTATTTTCAGGATAGGTTATTGAAGGCTATTTTCAAAAGGCTATTTTCACGATCGCAGGAAATATAATCCGAGATCCACTTAACCATCGGCTATCTCAACGTAATTAATCTCATAAAATTTGGATGCGCCGAAACGAATAAAAGATTCTTCGAAATCAAGTTCAAAATAGCATCCTTAACTAATGGCAGATATCAAACTTCACATATCATACTTCATATATCATACTTCACATATCACACTAAAAATATCGCACTTCAAATTAATGTCGCCCGCAAGACTATAGGGATATTCTCATATACCTTAAGTTAATCATATTTCCGCAACTCAATGATGCGAGCTATCCTTTTAGCGTGTCATTGTTATTGTGCAAACGTAATATTTTCTACGCTTATGCACTGAAGCGTGTTAAACGTGTGTTTGTATTCAGAAACGCATAAGCTCAAATTACCAGAATCTTTTCAACATTCAAGATGCATCTCTGAATTATAGTTCATTACTGCAGCCCCGTGCACCACAGTGCGAGATTTGGCCTAATGTTAAATTCTTCCGTTCAACATACGATTCCCGTTACAGCAATCTTTCTCGGTTGAACGAGGAAACTAATCCGGCCAAAAATTCTTATTCTATCGAACTGAGGAATCGTGAGTAGCTAGCATAATAGTGACGGCGGTACAATAGGCAGTCGCGCAATACGTTCACAAGTCCGCAGCAGCCGCAGCAGCAGCAGCCGCAGCAGCAGCAGCCGCAGCAGTAGCAGCCGCAGCAGCAGAGGCCGCAGCAGCAGAGGCCGCAGCAACAGCAGAAGCTCTACAAGTGATGCTTCGATCACGCGTATGAGACCTCAGAACTGAATGAATAAGGGGCGGACCCAGATCTTGATCGTAGAAAGGGGTGTTGGCCATTTCGTCTCCTGAATATTAGAGGCAATTCCTACATCACAAACTTTGAAAGAGCTGAGTTGGTTGAAATTTTTAAAGCCGTTTAATGGAGTGCAATTCCTTTATTTGGGTACGGTATCTTAATTTTGAAGCTTCGAGAAAACGGAAAATGTATCCCCTAAATCAAAAGCAAGTTTTCAGTTTTCTCTAAGTGCCCCCCCCTCGTTTGTCATAAATTATATCTCAGCCTACGGCACTGCGTGTTTAACTGATACTCGTACTTTATTCACGGGTAGGCCGAGCATTTTCGACTTTTTGGATTTAGGGACTAAATTACAAACATTATTACAAAATTACAACATTTAACGCAGTGAGGGGGGGGCGTGACCTCGATGGCCCCTGCTTCAGCAGCCGCCACTGCATGAAGATGTAGGGAGAGGGGTGTCACCGAAGAAAGGGAGCGGTGTTTCCTGCGTCAATCTGGTTTCGTGAGTGGGTGTAGAAATATTATATTTCTCCTTGAATTCAATTCCTCAGTTTAAATTATCCAACCTTCGCGCAACCTGGAAGGGGATCGAGAAGGATCTGTATTTTCTAACGGCACTGGGGTCAATTATTAAGCGCCGAAAGTAGAGAGACGAAAAATTGAAAAATAATAATCACTCACCGACCAATTTAATTTTAAATAAAGGTCTAAGAAACAAAAAGTGTTTTCATGATTAAAACTCAAATCTTCAAGAAAACTGAAGAACGTCCAAATTTGTGATATGATCATTAAAAAAACCTTTTAAAATTTGAGATTGATGTTTCGCTCTACCACACGTGCCATATCTTTGGTAATAATCCAATTCTTTTGTCGTCCTTTTGAGTAGCCTATTGTAATAAATGCGCACTATAATGAAACGCAGGGAGATGGGCGGAGGGGTTATAATTTATTGTAACGCAGTGTAAAGGGCATGAAATATTGGCGCCAAATCACCTTAGTGTTAAAGTAGAAATTTGTGCGTCATTTTTTTCGTGAGAAAAATTCTAAATATTGCTCAAACTTCAACCAAGGGCGTTGGAAATCTGCAAAGATATCCTAAATTCTCAATTTTTAATGTTTTAAGGCCGTTTGCTAGACTTCGATTTGAAGTGCGATTTTATTTTGTGGTCCCAATTAACCAATCAGGTTATTCGATGGAATTTTTTCACATATTTTCATTGGTTAATTCGGACTACAAAATAAAATCGCACTTCAAATCAAAGCCTGGCAACCGGCAGTTAATGATTTATCAAAGCAATTGCAATGTAATTCAGGAAAATCGCAGTATCCCAGTATCCCACACAATGGGTACCGAATTTAAGGTAGTCCCTATCCATGATTTATATTCGAGGGGCTGTATTGAAATGTTACACCTGCGAGAGGTGTGCTCGCGTGCTGCCGTGTGACAGCGGCCGCCTCAGGCTCCAGCAGCATCAGCAGCAGCAGCATCAGCAGCAGCAGCAGCAGCAGCAGCAGCAGCAGCAGCAGCAGCAGCAGCACTGCCGCAGCTCTGCGTTGCTTGAGATATGTAGGCCGAACACTAGATTGGTGGATATTTCAGTAGGTCTAATGCAATTGAGGAATATGCTTTTAAACGCGATATCTACATGTACGATGGTCGTCAAGATCTTTATATAGAAGAGTGCTGTTCATGTTATATACATCATGTCGCCTTAAAATACGGTTTTGTAAATAAAAATCGAGATATTTGTACAATAAAAATAAATTGTAGTGAAAGAGCTAGTATAATCGCTCAATGGAACGATGTGCAGATTGCCGGAGTTAGCAATTAGTCCATTACATTGTAATTTTTGCTATGGCTATGCGCAGTTCAACGGGTCTATCATAACATTTCTTCCGAAAAAAGGCTTAAAGCCGTTGTCAATATAGAACAACTTTTGATATAGTCTCCTATCAAAGGAGTTTGTTTTAGGAGGATTAATTATAGTCGCCAATTGATTGCAAGAGTTTATTCATTTACTGATTATTTGACTGAATTTAAGGGTTTGAAGAAAGCTGCACTTTACTTCACAGTGCGCAGGTTATATAAACCAGCTGTCTAATTTATTATATTGAAATCTAGATCAATGCAACTTAGTTCATTGATGAATCTAGATAGGCACAGAATGGTCTACCGTAGCCAGGTTAGCCTTATTTGAATCAGATGTAGCTACAGCCTATGTCTAGCTAACTTTTCTCGACACCGCCAGTGTGAGCCGTGAAGCAATTCATTATTCAGTGAAAGAAAAGAGCACTCTGACGTTCGGACCGGCCGCAGATGCATTAGCTTCATTTTTCTTAGCGACTTTGTCTTGTCACTCGAGTGTCCTCATCAGAGCCGGACTGATACACGGGGGTCTTGTTTCAAAGCTCTGCCCGACGCTATTTCAGTTCCTTGTCCCACTATGATTGTTGCCGTTGTTCGCATCGTGGCAGCGAGTTTGATCTTGAGATGTGTTCATAAAATATGAGACATGGAAGTCTGACAGTGAAAGCCCGATCTTCTACTTCGATTCAAGGTAATGACTAATGAGAAGCGTGAGATGCGAGCAGCTATCAGTGCTTTGACCCAGATCGAGTTTGGTTCGGTTACTGTAGGCCTATTTGATTCAACAATGCAATGCAAAGTTACAAAATCTTTACAATAATTCATGCAAAATGCTTTCAAAGTTATGTTAGTAGGAGTCAACGTGCAATATTATTAAAAACAATAAAAACAAATGATGGTCTGAACTGAACGTTAGATCTAAACGCAGTAATCTAGCACATAACGCTCTGAAAACACACTGGTCCTTAATATAAACAATTCTCAGTGGTCTCAAAAGACTTCTTTGAAAAATTATTCTGCTCTCTAGACCACACAAAAACACATTCACACCAGCGTGCCTATTCCTAATTCAAAAGCAACCGTAACGTTTTTAAATATGCTAGTAGTCTTTTAACTAGTCATGCTCCAAACAGCGTTACTAAAACTGACGCTTGATGCCAATTAATTCATCTCTTCCACAGCATTGATGATGACATGCCTATACATGCATTTCTTTCTCACACTGGCATAGATGGATGCTGAATGTTAAATATAGGCAACTACGCTTTCATACGCTTTTTAATGCGAAAAACATTTTCTGCTAATTGATAGTAGCACCTAGTGGTGAAATAATCCTCGGTTTAGATTTTGAGTTTGTTGGGTTGTTGCGTTAGGGTTAGGGCTAGGTTACGGTTAGGGCTTGGCTAGGGCTGCAGCATGATATTTGTTGGGGTACAACGTCATACGCTTCACGATTATGTTTTCATTCGCTCAAGCTTTCAAATTTTCAACTCTATCTTCGGCACGATTTACTTACGTACTGATTCGCTAAGGTGACCTGCCAAATTTATTTCCTTCATCTAAAACACAACCCACCTCCATTCCACCAAAAACTTTGTAAAAATTAAACAATTCGTGCGACATCAGCTCGTCGGCAGCCGTGGCCTAAACTCCGGCACGCTGTCCCCCGACGTGCTCTCTGGCTTCGAAACCTGCGCTTCCGTCACCGCCGGACTGGATCTCAACTCACCCCCAGAGGGCAGCAGATCACCGAACGCCGACCGAAAATTTGCGTCCTCGTTATCGATGTGCGTGACGTGCACAAAGTTGCACGGCTGTGAAATTGAAGACTTTTCGTGTCTGCGCCTGCGGCCCCTCGCTTTCGGTTCTGCCCTTCTGCAACCATATGACCTTTTACCCCCGCCGCGACCCTCGCTGATCATCCAGAGGTCGTCGTCAGGGTCTGCTGTGATGCTGCGGAACTTTGCGACGAACTCCTGCGCAGAAGTCTCGGAATACACGCTCAGTTTGACCGTTTTCGTCGCGCGACCCAAAGTCGACAGCGTGTGAACGCACGAATTGGATCCGTCGAGCTCACGGTAATTCGACAAATAGTTGATCTTGTCCTGCCAGAGGGGTAATCCCGTTTCCCTCTCGGCTAGGACGAGGATCAGTTCTCGCCGGCGTATTCCCGCTCCGCCGGTGTTGAGCAGCCACACCGGTACTCCGGTGTATTCGTGAGTCCAGCGTTCCACCGGAGACTCGCCTCCGTCCTCTGCCGTGGCTCCGGTGTCTCCAGTAGCTCCGGTGGAAAGATCGGCGAGCGCGGAGGCGACGAACACGGACGCGTCCCTGCTCCGGTAGAACATCTCGACGCGCATCCGGTCGAGGCGCGATATCCCGCCGATGGCGTCCATCACACGCACGTGATCGGGCGTCGTGAAGTAATCCCTAAGAAGCATGCTTTCCAAACCCTTCGTGTTAATCAATCCTGACTCCCCTGCATAGCAGCGCCCCTCGGTCACATCACGCGACTCACAACTCCCATCAGCCGCATCAACAGCGCTAACCCGCGACGTAATGGTTTTCGACTCCTCCGCGATAACCCCATACGTCCGATCGGAGTTCTGTGGCGCGCTCTCATCGCGTGACACTCGCCTATCGCCGCCTATCGAGTGCACGACTGGCGAGCGAAAAGACCTCGCGCGCTGCTGGAGCCGCTGGAACGTGTCGTACTTCTCGGTGATGAGGCGCACGGCGCGCAGCGTGTCCTCGCCGTAGCACTGTGGCTGAGGAAGCGAGTACACCGCGTCACCTCTCCTCGAATGCTTCAGCATCGTCTGATACTCCCCTAACTCTATGTACACGCTGCAGCGGGTGGGCGGCCCGTTCGGGTCGACAAAGGTGCTGCGGAGAGAAGCGAGCCGATTGGCCAGCGTCAGACTGTCCTCCGCTCCTTCGTCATCCGCGTCCAATAGGAGTTCGACGCGATCTATCGCGTTTGTCGACTTGCACGTGCGCAGCTTCGATTTCAATTTATCCGCGGAACACCGAGGCACGCGCTTGACGTCGGTTACGACGGGTTTCGAAGCAATCCCAGAAGACGCGCTTGGTATCGGAGCGATTTGCAAATCACAATCAACGTCTTTCGGTTTTTCTGTGGCAGTTCTCAGCTTGATGTATCCATCACTGATGAACATTTCCGTCAGCGGTTTCCCCTTCTCGGATCTCGTCAGCGACGGTTGATCATAGATGTTTGTTTGCTCGTCGCGCATCGTTTTGTGGTCCGCTTCGTTTGCGCGGTTTGCCGCGCAAACGTTTTCCGGCATCACCGGGCCGGACTCTTCGTACGACACAGATCGGCTCGTCGCTTGTGGAACTTGCATCGGGGTACGAACGTACTGCGACTTAGACGCGGCACGTGACTGTTTTACTCCAGGCGACATTTTTGGCGAACGCGATGTTGACGGCTTGGCAACTGGTGGCGATTTCGTTGAATGCGACATCAAGTTAGGAATAGCAGGCGCCACTTTAGGAGAACGCGAATTGGAACATGAAGGTTTCGCTGAGTCTACTTTAATTGAATCTGCCTCCAAAGCAGCGCTTGTCGCAGCAGATGGTTGTTGAGACGAATTTGACACGGAGTCAACTGTTGTCAATTTTGACGCAACTGTCACCTCACTGGCATCAATTTCAACTGACCCCACCATCACCTCACCTCTTCCAGCCACCACCCCTTCGACTAACTGTAATTTCGGTGAATTCCCTCCCGAGTCACCCCCCTGATTGACAGACGCTGACAGCGCCCCCGGCCGGGGCTGACCCGGCGGTAGCGGAGCGGGGTATTTCTTCCCGGACCGCGGAGGGGGCGCGCTCGCAGCCTGTTCCAGCTGCGAGCCGCTGCGAGTCACTCCGCCCGTCGGCCTGCCCAGCAAAGCCTCGGGCTTGATAGGCAGCTGCGGCTTTGTTTGTTGTCCAGAGAGGCCGCCGCTGATTTTCGGGGCTGCAGCGCGAATGTTGTTGTTGGTCTTTGGATCCATTCTCTAGCGGGCGCTAGCTGTAGATGCACTCGGTGAACCTGACATCTCGTTACAATGGGCGGATGTTACAAGGCCGCGGCACCTGTTCGTCTGCTGCAATGGAAACAGACAATAGTTAATGCATAATTAAATGCACCTGATTGTAGAGTAGATGTATTTGCATGCAGTGCTAAGGCCGGTGGAAAAGTGGATTGTCTCAATGTACTGCTCGGAAGACACTTTTTCCTTTTCGTGCAAAACTCATCATTGGGGGGAGGCGGGCTGCTGATGGAAGGTTCACTTTCGTACCGAATCAATGACTGGGGAGGAGGGTGCTGATGGCAATTTTTCACGTCATTCTTAACAGTGTTACTTCATTATTTTTAGATCATTCCCAACAGTGTCTACAAAACGTTTCATCATTCTGTCTTCAGTAGCTGCTAAGTCTACAGCAATAATCTATGAATAGTAGTTAATTAATTAAGTATTTAATGAGTAGTAGTTAATTTCATTGATTAGATATTTGTGGTTATGCTGGAAACAAATTACTGACCACTGACGTTTTCAGTAAAATTGAAATTCAAGTTTGTGGTGAAGCCAAGACCAACAAAGTATAAAGTTACTCCTAACAATGATAGACCAAACAAGCCAGTGCTCTGGATCAAATAACTCAGATTCCAACAGCACTGTAGATGAATACCCGCGTGGGTTGTTGACCGCTAGTAGCCCAGCATTCCAAACTCTTTAAAGTGATGGTTCGTTATCATGACATTTCCAGAATTCAGCGCCGATGAGCCTTCGCAGACAGGCAGATTATCAAAGTGGTCGCGCCGTGTAAATATTTGGAACTCGCGTCGCCGCTGTGGCTATCAATCATAACGTCATATGCCAGTGCCGTTATAGTAATAGAATCCGAACTCAATCTAGACTCTAGTCCCCTTGGCATTGCAAAGCAGGTAATTGATTATCTCAGTGACAATTGCATCAAATTTTGAAGTAAATAGGCCCAGAGTTCATTTTCTACCGTTTAAATATGGCGTACGAAATGTCGAGTAGACCTAAGCAGGGTTTTTTGCCCATGTGCCAATAGACAAACGAACTAGGTTTTAAGGATTCAATAAACTTGCACACTAAGTTCCCCTCCCCCAGATCGTCAGTTTCGTTCGATTTGAAAATTTGTGACCAGGCTGGAACGTCGCGACTACACTCCCTCCTAAATTCGGCTTGATTTTTGTTTTAAAGAGCCTTATCGCAAAACACTTGACGTTAGGGCTTGCTAGTCAGCAAAGTAAGCAGACTATCATCAACATGAGAAAATGTTTGGCCTCATTTGATGAGTTCCATTAAAGCCTACTGCACGGCTTAGATATTTGACATGGATAAGGAAAATTTGAATCTGATAGATCATGGGAGTTCTTTTGATAGCTAAATTGAAACTTCGATCTCACAAAAATTCAAAATATCCTCCTCATGACTTGAGGAGGAGGACTTGACCTCCTACCCTTCCTCTGACTTGGCCGATACATGAATGTTTGACAGTACCGCAAATAATAACGATAAATAAAGCAATCAAAGCAAGCAAGCAAATAAGGTAAGCAAATAAAAAAGGCAATTCTCAAAATGGACCTAGAATGATGAGAGGGTTTGCTTTTCACGCGTTAGATCAGCGTTCAAACTCTCACGGGTACAAAGTATACACCTGTCTTATGCTGGATTCTGTAAACTCGGTATCATAGGCAATACAGTGGACGACGGGAATACTAGAACTTGATCCTTTTGCTCACAACAGGGCACGGCAAGTGACGGCATAATTAAGAGTTATTTGAGGTGTAGGCCTAGTAGTCGGGTTGTCACAGTATCATGACGGAATGTAGTCAATAGCAGGGCATTTTTTACCATACAAAGTGGGAGGCAAATTGCCCCCCAACCCTCATAAATTTCCCCCTAGCCCTTCGCCTTTTGCCATCCACTTTTCCCCTATTTTACTGTATCTTACATTGTTTTGGTGTATTCACGCTATACTGCGCGTTTCCAAAATTTGACAAATATTGCTGGCTATCAAACAGTTGGCTTCTAACTTGAGGTAGAGTGAATTTGTAAGGCGCAAGTAAATATAAATATGTAAGCCTAATCAGGTAATGACCCTTTTTGAGAACAATTACGCGCAAAAGTGCCCCCATCCAATAAAATGCCCCCCAGTCCAAATTCCTTGAAAAATGCCCTGGTCAGTAGTCACAGGATACTAGTAGGCTATGCGAGTCAATCTCTCCAAAACAGGAGAGCCATTGAAATTTTGAATCAGTTCCCAAGATATTTCGCCCACTCGTCTGATTGCCCCGATGGGAAATCGTTCTGTTCTCTCTGCGCAGTCAGATTGTCAGAGGTTCAGAGCGAGGGTATCTAGTTGCACTGCCGCGGACCCTTAACCTTTGGCACACATCCAAACCACCACACAGCATTATAGTAGCGCTACGAGTTCCAAACAGCTGCAGCTTCTATAGGTACTCTACACACTGCACGCCCAGACCAGTGCTGCCAGTTTTTCAGAGTGCAATTATCCTACAAATGGCCTAAAACTGATCGTTGAACGAAAATTGGTGACAAACACAAGAAAAGGGCACAAATATAAATAAAACTGAGGGGAAAAGCACAATATTTTGAATCTTTTGGGATAATTCTTAAGTCATATTCGATTTTCGACAAAATTCTTACTAAATTTGTGGTTTTTTCATTTTTCTTCCTTAAATCAAAAAAATTACATGTATCAAAAAGGTTTACTTTTGTTACATCGTTTACGTCACAGGTCCGAATTATTATCGTACGTAATGCTATTTTCGTACATTGTAGATACAAAAGTTCTAAATGTCGCTGAAATTATCATACAATTATCGTATCATCGTATATATTGGCAACACTGGCCCAGACTGACAGCAACAGTTGGTCATGAGTGAGCTTATAAATATGGGTCGCGGTATAACACAGAACGCGAGGAATGATACACTCACTCAATCTGAATTATATTTCATAATTATTAGTCTATCAACCGTTCAAACCGTTTAACTAAAGTTCGTTTGTTTATTACTGTAACAGACTACTGTAACAGACGAACAGTAGGCTAGTAACGAACTGTTTTTTGTGCGGCTTTGGTAAATCCGCCAAGGCACCATCTGCAATACATCATCCCGTTTGAAACGATATTTCGATAGAATGACATATTTCTAGGGATACACGATGTACTATTTTGGAAAACTGAGTAATTTCTAAACATGTTGATACAAGTTCTATGTTGCTTTGATTCCTACATGCAGAGTTATCGAGGAATGAACAGAAAAAATGCAACCAAAAAACTTAAAACACGCATATCTCCGTTCGAGGGTTTTCTCTGATGGTGCGTTGTTGCAGTCAGTCTACGCTTTTTGGGTCAATCATATGTGTAAATTACAGAATTTTACATGTCGATAGTTGTGCTTTTGTATGCTTCATTGGTGACAAAATCTACATTATAGTTCATAGATCTAATTATGGTGATATTTATTATGCGCTACGCATTGAACAGATGGTCAATTGTTTGCATGGAGCGCTTTTTACCGCCGCAGCTGTGGGAAGGAATATGGCCAGACGAGACATAGATTGACCTCATCCAGGTGGTGAGATCTGATCGCTGCTCGCAGCAGAATGCGTCATCGCATACATCACTGGCAGCATTGTTCGCCTGATCTAGGTCCAGCCTACAGTGGCCTACACCGGCCTACACTAGCCTACAAGGCCGAGTATGCGAACAACACACTAATGATGTATTGCATGAACGCCTGTTGAGGTCGGGATCGAGTTATAGCACTGATCGATCAACGGGCGAATGACCGCTAAGTCTTGATTTCAGTGGTAAATTGTGCAGAATAGAAGTCTCAGAGATAGAGAGTTAAAAATTGTTTTAGTCCCGAAATTGGCGTTTCAAATTGACATGATTTCTTCTTGTGCTACTTCGAAGCGAAAGAGTCCATGCGTTGAATCGTTTTCCAATGACGCTCGATGATGCAAATTTAGCCAAGATAGCGTTTCAAGGGTTGATCAACCAGAAGACTTAGAATTCTAATTTTCTTAATTTATTATTTTTGTGCTGTGCTTATTTTGTTCTATGCATTTTTCTACCATTCATTTGGTGAATAAAAAACATATAACTGAGCCAGATCCGTTAGAAACACTCACCTATAATAATGGAGGGAGCGATGCCTGGCTCTCCAATTTTTGAAAGTTTGCCAGCTTCGGCTTAGGATAGTTTTCAATGTTCAAGCATGAAATTTGTGTCTTTTTGAAATTTCGTATTTAGAGCACTCGTCAATAGCGCTATGACGCGCTGATTGGTTAATCAATAACTGGATTTAGATCTTGATGTCAATACGCTTACAGAGAATGTAGACACGATGGCAAAGATTGTAGCATAGCTTCTAATCTATCAATAATTCATAGAAAATTTGCATCTCATAATGATCATTACGATCTCATAAATGTAGCATTAATTAATATTAAAAATGTTAAACGCTTCAGCTTAGTGAGCGATGTATCTTAGAAAATCATCACTGCATAAACTTCAAAATCCGGATGGATATTAAAATTGATTAAACAAAAAGATTTTTTAAAGATAGAAAACCATATCTTACGATTCCAAGAGAATCCTTAGTCCTAAGAGAATCCTTAGGATTACATAATTTTAGCATTAGAGCACTAGCGAATGTCAAATAGACCAAAGATTTATACTGACTGTAAAACATGAAATTTTCGCGTTCATGTAATATTCGCGAATTTGGCGAATCAGCAAAACTCGCGAAAACTACATTCAGCAAAATAATGCTGCAGAAGCTTTATATATAGAGGCAGTCCTCAAAAATGCAAAAATTAATTGCAGCTAAATTTCTGAAAAGCAAAACCGCAAAAATTGCATGCAGCAAAAAATTTCATGTTTGACAGTATAATTCACTCAAGGGACTAGCGTACCGTAATCTACATTCTAGATTTCTTAAATTTCTTTCATAGCTCTAATGGTATAATTAATACCACCATAGCACCTTGGAACAACAACAGCAAATTTCTATTTAAAAATACAACATCTTTGCCTACAACACTGTTAGCAAAATCAAGGCCTACCTGTCAGTGTCGGCTACAGGAACTGAACGATCGATGACTAACCCTGGACTCGAGTCACAGTAATCCCTTTGGGACATGCTGTCATCAATACCGACGTTCTATGGGAGTAGTCCCCCGTACTACAATGTACGCTCGCAACACGTCATTTCCAATTTGCGTCCTGTTATCCACGGCAGCATCAGCAGCTGCGATGTTTTGATCGATTTCCGTGCTTCATTGTACCAGGTTGGGCCAGCAACCTAGCATCCGATCAGCGTCATTGTTTTGCACGCGGAAAATGTCACAGAGGCTAGCTACAAAACAACACTGAACACTATAGGCTGTAACTATGCTATAGGCCTAAGCATCAGTTTGGCTATTAAAGAGACCAGTCAACAAAACGATCTATAGCTGATTTTGGCATAGTCTAGCTAGACCGTTGTCCTATGCGAATCCTACGCACAAATCCGTTTCCTATGCGAATCCAACCATTGGAATATAGGCTTACTGCTTGCAATTTGGCTTCGTTTCGCTGTTGAATGACGATATGATGTTGACGAAGAGATCCGTACGTGACCGGAATTAATTCATATTTCTGGTATCTAGATCGTGTATGTTCATTATCCGCAATACAAGAATCCATGGTTATTCCTGCAGCTTTAGATCGCTCGACCGCTCGTGGGCGCTGCTGCTCGTAGTGTTGTTTTCGTTACTACTGCGTCAATGGATTGCATCAGAGTGCCGCAGCAAATATGCTGCTAGGCTATAGCTGCGCTGCTGCTGCTGCTGTTCGATTATAGTGCCAATCTAATGCACGCGCTTTATGCAATGATATACCATTGAATAAATCGGAAATATTCCTAGATTCTGGGCATATCGGTCAAAAATATCCCTAGATCGCATTTCTCGACAAAAAATTCTCAAGTTCCCGTTATAAAAACGCGTAATTTAATAAGAAGCGTTCACAGATGCGTGAGAGTTGCGTTAAAAATCTGACGTCTAAATCACAGAAAAATCTCGAAATCTAGTGATGTTGCTGTCTCAAGATGCGGCATTACTGAGTGCATGCTGAGATCTGCGACCTGGCCTTCTAGTTACTAGCAGTTACTATCAGGTTCAGCAGCCGCTGCCAGCGTGTCTGCTAACACGTTAGCAGCTTAGGGCGTGGCATTTAGCTGTCTGAAATGTATCGGCTAGGTTAGTAGGCCTAGTAATCCAACACACTGCGTAATAACTACGACCGTGCCAACGTGCAAGGTGCCCGAAAAAGCCTGGCTAGAGATTCGGGGGCCTCGTCCCCTGACCTAACCGTTTAGGTTGGATTGCTGTGCCCTCAACATTCCTCGTTCGGGTAATTAAAAAATTCGCCTAGTTTTGATAGAATACAACTAGAGCAGCATTTTAGGACTTTATGATATTCTGTTTCAACAGAAACATGTTAAGATTTTAAGAGTATGTCCTTCTGTTTCAACTGAGGTTCATAACTTGAAAAAATAATTATTGTGGATCCTCCGTTGCCCGATGCTCATAGGTTTATAAAAGTCATATTTGCTAATAGGAACCCGCAGCGCTAATAGAACCAACGCATAGGCCGACCTGGTTATGATTTATTACTGTCCTCTCCAGCCCTTCCCCACAATCTAAAATCTATGCTGCGCCTCAGGCACAGCTAATCTACCAAGAGCCAGCAGCTGCCATGTCGGAGGCTCTCATGCCACTTTGTGCAGCTGCTGCCGAATCCACTACTGAAGCAGCGAGAGGCGTTATAGCACAGGACAGGTGGAGAACGGCGGCGAATCCACCCCCCCCCCCCCCCCATTATATTTATATTTAAGGTGATGCTTTATAGCATTTAAATAAAAATAGATTGTTTTGCGTTTTTGGGTCATTAATAGGTCTAATTACCATCGTAATCATTATGATCAATGATACCGTGTTTATTTAGACGGGCCATCGAGTGTAGAATATAATAAATTTATGCCATTGCAACAAATATCTGCTCAGAGTTCAAGCAATGCTGAACGTTACAAAAACTCGTAAAAACTCCCTACCCCGCTCAAATTCTATTTGATCCCCTTTTTAATAAAGAATAATGACGCTATTTCCCGTAGACACATTTTGGCGAAAAGCAGGCTCGTAGAGAAGGGACGACTGTGCCCCAACTGTTGTAAGCTTTTACCCCCTACCTGCTTCCTTGAATATGATACAGCAATTATACAGTTTGCCTCCCCCCCTGGTTGCATAGAAATAGCACGATTTCTCACTCCCCTCTCCTCTCCTCCCTGAGAAGCGTCGAAAATAGGAAATGGCCCCCAATCAATTGCTTTGGGAAGACCACTGACTCCCTTGAGTTTCGCTGGAAAATATAACGGGACCGCCCCCCTGAAGATAGTCTGCCTGTGATGAACGAAAAAGTGATCCACCCTCCACTATCGGAGACTGGAGACACCAGCGCCTGGATGCGGAAAAGACTGTGACATATTTGAGGCAACAAAGGAATGACTTCCACTGGAAAAACACTGATCGGAAACATCACATCGCAGCCGCGAGGAAACTGGATAGCACTGTTTCCGATTAACCCCTTTATCTTATTACAAAGGAATTGTTTCAAGAAGACATTTAGGACCGCACTCTCAGATTGCAAGGATCCTGTTAAAGGTTAAACATAAACAATAATTAGTTGCAGAAGTTAATTAATTTTCTTAGAGTGCGTCCTGTTCTGTTACTAATGCAACAGTTACTGTTGCACTTATATTTTAACCTTCTCAAATCTTTTGAATTGCTCATTTTATCTCGTAATATATTTGTAGCGCTAGGCATAGTACTACTATCATAAAAACCAAAAGCTGTAGTCAGCGGGATGCAGAAAAGTTTATTGCAAGACAGAACAGACAAAACAACGCTTGAATATTGTAAGAACACATTTTAAAACGAAACTTGACACGGATCTTGATATTACCTGCTAAACTTACAATCAATAGGCCCATATGCAACAGCTATTAATATCCTATATTTAATTATCGAACTAACTAGCATCTTAGATTTTCTACATTACATTACATCAATTTCACAAACAATATTTTTCCGGACACGATTTTAACAAAAAGGAGACAAATCACTCTGCAATAGTGCCATCAACTAACAAGGTAAAACATGAATACAAGACAAAACTATACATGTGTGATAGGAGGCAGCAAGAATGTGGGGACAAATATCCAAGTGTGAAATAGGGAATCAAAAATATCATCAATCGAATGGAAGCACTCGGAAATTTAAAAAAAGTATCACATGAAGTTTCAAGTGAGAACAAAGTTGTTGTTTTTTATTGAGAATATAAGCCTAAGACTGTTCAGTGATCACTACTTTACAAGCTACCTTACGTAAGGTAGAATTAAAAAAAACTTTACCTACCTGCAAGGTGAAACACAGTGATTTACCTATGAATGTAAGTAAATTAGAATATCTCAAAGTATCGGAAAGCGCGTCACAGCATTGGCATGCATTAGCTGGCAAAAGTTAACTAAATCTGAACGAACGTTGATAAAGCTAAACAATAAAGGCACACAATGTTTGCATAAATTTGTAGGCCTACATTACAAGCACGATAATTTAAAAATCACACCAGAATTTAAAATACGCACCAAAATTACGTAACTCAGCCACATAACACACTGCAGTGGCAAATCTAATATAGCAAGTACAATAATTCTATATATTCGAATGTAGATAAATATTACTTAAATATTGCGCCAATAAGATAGGCGCCTCAAAACTACAAGATTCAATATAATAGATATTCATAGTTCCATTAGGCTCAGCCTACCTTGGACACAATTCCAACTTGCACATTTATCGCTCCATTGCTATGTCTAAATATCCAGCGCCCCTATGGGACATTCTCAAGAAGCTTCCCTCACTGGTGACAACAGTCAATTTCATTAGCTATTATTCAGTGCGCGCGGAGTTTAATGAAACTATATATAGTACAATACGATGAAAGAATATATAACTATAGCTACAAGCAAATGTTTAACCACAACTCACTGTTTAACTATAATCTCATCAAGCTGCGGCCTGTTAAACCTTTACACGCAATACTGGTTTCTCGCCCCTTTACTCCCGCCCTCCGCCCTGTATGGACAAACCCTAATCTCCGCGCATCCGTTCCCTGTCACCAGCACCACCAGCCGCCCCACCGCCTCCGACAATGCCACGTTCCTCGGACAAACCGGCGTGGCCAGCCCGGAAAAATCCATCGCTACCCTCTTGAACTTCCCCGCCGTGCTAAATACCTTCACTTTCGCATTCCCAGAATCAGCAACGATTACGTTGTCCTTCGCATCTACACACAGCCCCCCCGGCTGATACAGCTCCGAGTCCTTGTTCCCGACGCCCCCGAACTTTGACCTCAGTTTTCCGTGTCGATCAAAGACCCGCACGACGCTGTTGAGGTGGTCAGAAGCGAGGATGTCGCCGCGGCTGTTGGAGGCAAGGTGGCGCGGCTGGCCGACCGCGGCGCGACTTGCAAGCTTGTGTATCATGCGACCGTCGGAGGAGAGGATGTAGAGAGTGCTCGTCTCACACGCACTAACAACCACCTGCGCAAACACACAGGGTTTTGATATACGTAGGATTGTTGGGCGATACAAACAGAACTTATAAAACTAATCAACTAACCACTCACCTTATCTGTCGACTAATCTCTTGATGTCCATGTTTTCACACAAGTTAACACATTTGCGCCCTGATGAGGACTGCTGGAGCTGAGTTTCTATGGCCAGATGCCCTTCCTGATGCCAACCAAATAAATGATTATCTGGCATGGGGTTGGTAGCTTGCAGTGCTGATCACAATTATCAAAATATTCACTTTGGTACTCTTTCTGTACCGTACTCCCAACTTTTTATTTTCTTTTTCTTTTTTCAACTCTTACCTGGAAGGGCGCGCGCAGAGCCGTCACCCCATCGGTCGCCTCAAACTGATTGAACGCTCCGTACGCCCCCTTCCTCACCCCCTCCAGACTGTATTCCGTCACGAGGGGCTGCCCGGGGGATGTGCTCGTCACCAGCAGCGTGTCCGACTCTGTCGCGTGCACGTAGCCCACACGCATTGGCACCGCAAACGCGCGCATCAATCGACCCCCAATGTCGAAGATTATGATTCGGTTCCCGCGTCGGTCGGAAACGACGACGTGGGAGGATCGAGTTAGGGTTAGACC
Source organism: Chamaedrilus cognettii (assembly GCA_034695025.1). Lineage (NCBI taxonomy): Eukaryota > Metazoa > Annelida > Clitellata > Enchytraeida > Enchytraeidae > Chamaedrilus > Chamaedrilus cognettii. Next base: position 27,994 of record JAQIWG010000096.1, on the reverse strand, counting down.
AATCGGGTCAGTGAGGTCGGCGACCCCGGGGCCGTGGCGACCGAAGGCAAAAGCGCCGTCGAGGAGGGGACGTACGGGAACAAACGACGAATCCGAACGGAAGTGTCCGGAAGGTTCAGAATGGAAGCTTCCGGAAGGTGCCGAGGAGCTTCCGGAAGGTTCCAAGACGATGCCGGATGGTTCTGGAACGAAGCTGGGAGTTTCAGAAATGAAAGTGGAATTGAAGGGAACAGGCCGACTGTTCCGGAAGGTTCCAAGTGTTGACGGAATGATGGATGCATGGTGTTGATCAAACACTGGGACGGATTGCGGGTGAAAAGGTGGAAATTCAGAATGGCTTGCTGGGACGGATTGTGGGTGAAGAGGTGGAAATTCAGAATGGCTTGGTGGGATAGACTGCTCTTGACAAGGTGAAAATTCGGAATGGCTTGCTGGTATGGAATGCGGGTGACGAGGAGGTGAAAATTCACAATGAATTGCATTGGGACTACTGGTTGACAAACCATCACTTGGTACAACACCACCCAACGCAATGTCAGTGGGTAAAGTATCAGATGACGTCTCAATAATGTCATTTGGTGGAAAAGAGTGTTCTTCTTGAACATCCCTTGTTGCTTCATGGCCACTCTCTTCAAGATCATTCAGATCCACATCAGACAAAGCAAACGTCACCGATTTCTTGGACGATCCAATTTCGCTAACCCCACTTTCATCCCTATCTTCGGATTCACAGATTTCACTTCCCTCCCCGCCCCCACCCCCTCCCCCTCGCCGCCCCCTCCCCCACGACCCCATGCACAGCTCCAGCACGCGCGCGATGTGACGGTTGTCGGGAAAACCGGCGACCCCTTCCAGGGGCAGGATGGCCTCACGACGACAGGACGCGACGGGGCAGGGAAAACGACCGAACGCGTCGTATCCTCGGCCGTGCACGTACTCGCGCAGACACTGCTCGCAGAAAGTGTGCAGGCAGGGAAGGGCCTTGGGACGTACGTAGAGGCGAGAGCAGATAGAGCAGGCAAGGAGCTCATCCATTAGATGGCGAGGGGCGGTTGATGGGAGGTGATCGGGCGCGGAAGTCATGGTGTCGATGTGATGTATCAGCGATTTAATGTCGTTGTTCTGCAAACATTATTGAAAGTCATACGATATGCGCTATACAAATGGGAGACGTCTACAATTGAATCTTTTAATCAACTTTATGCACCTGACCTAAATATCGCCAAAATCTAAGGGATCATCTCGAATCGTCGTTGCTCGTTTCGTCGCCTGCGGCAGGTAATCAAAGGTGCGAATCGTTTCCCAGAAAAAGCTATGATTCTTTTATAAAACAGCGACACACGCATAATCTTAGAGCTAGGGTTGAATTAGGGTTAGCAAGATAGGTCGTAGGGTCGCGTTAGAGCTAAGGCTGCGTTAGGGTTAAGTCTGCATAGCTTAAAGTTTTTCTAGGTTTTTCACCACACCCATCGGGTGTGGTGATCATGAATGATTTGTATCAAATCATCGTGTTTGTATCAATCTGTGTGAGAAACCCGCTGGTTTTGTCGACTGCATCGGAAATCAAATTATATGCGAATCGTCGCCTAGAAAAGCTTTAAGTTATGAATTAAACAACAATTTAACTAATTAGGCCCACGACTATTGTGCGGAAGCAGTAATTCTTTTCTGCCGAACTTACAGCAAAATATCCTTAACCAAACCAAAACTAGCCCAACCATCCTTAACTTAATCAAGCATCCAAAACCTATACAGCCAAAGTTAGCCAATTGAAGAAGGTTAGCCTACAGCTGGAACACGTTGCCTTAAAATGTAAATTAGCGCAAATTGTCAAAAGCGGAGTCAAATAGTGACAAAAATAGTTGTAATTAATAATAGTTCTCCGCAATCATTTTAATTCATTTCACATTTAAATATCCCCACACAACGCTTCTGATTGGCTCCGCTTCGAGCAGGTGCCCTTCTTGTTGTAGTTCTTGAGTGTTTGCAAAACAACATATTCGCAATATTTTTATTGTTGTTTTAGAAACAGCATCACAAAGAAACTAAATTAGTAGCCTAGACATTCAATTTTCTTTTGAGCGGATTCAGAATGTAGAATATAAAACTACGTGACCAGACTCCACCTTTCAATACTTCTCAATTTTGTAAATCCGGCGACGTCTTTTTTTCTTTCGACAAGGCTTGGCGACTGGCCTATATAGCATACGCAGGTAAGAATGTCCAAGGCCGAAAACGCTGCCTACTGCGGACATCGCTAACGAAGCATTTATTTCGTTGCCAATGAAGCTTTATCGGCGTTTTAATAATTAAGCTTGGCCTATCCGCTTCGAGAAATAAGCCTACAAGAAGTGAGGTCTTTGAGCACAGTGCTTCAGTGGCGTCGCGTCTGCAGGGCACGGGTGGGCACCGGCACACCCTAGAAAAATGCTAGGGTGGGCCAGGGTGGCCAGGTTGGACACAAAAATTTGATGGTGTGAAAAGCAGAAATTGAGATTTATAAGATCAGTACACGTACTGTTAAGAATGGAGTGTCAAACTTAAATTCTGTCAGCTCCCTCCCGCTCGCTCGTGAGTTCTGTTCGAGAGGAAAATTGTGCCCACCATAGATTGAACTTATACACTGTGTGCCCACCCTACTTTTTGGTCACATCACGTGTGCCCACCCTATTTTTGGGGTCACATCACGTGTGCCCACCCTATTTTTAGGGTTACGCGACGCCACTGCAGTGCTTTGATCATTCTACAGCCAACGGCCGGCTGTTACAGTACCGGTAGTCCGTATAGTCCAAGCGTATTGATCTGCCAGTCATGGCACCACATTAAGTCGTTTTAAAGGCGTATTGCTCAGCGCACGTGTAGGCCTACGCAGTGTAGACTTACTTTGATCGAAATCAAATCATAATAACAACATCGTACATGTAAGAGCTAGGCCAAGCGTTAATTACGGGCCGACTGTGAAGGGGAAGCTTTATGCCTGAATTTGTTTAACAGGGTTGAAGGTTAAACTCAGGCGTCATGCATCGTTCAGAAATCGGGTAGGCCTAAGATCATGTATACATTTGAGGTTGTGTTCCATTCGATTTCAAGTTTATTTCGTTCTATTGGGTGAGCTAGATCCTTAGATCATATAGACTAATAGCTGATGCTGCTAGTCTGCTATGAGTTGAATGGTTTTCAATTTCGCTTGAGTCAATATGCGATGCGATTGTATTTCGCAGTTTGCTGGAAAATTACAACAGTCTGGTCGATCCTCATTTATCCGGCTTCTTCTCGAGCCGGAGACAGCGGAGACATCTAATTAAAGCCGGACTGGTGAGACTACGTTTTTTTGTATGATCCATGTCGTATTGCACGAGTGCGTGTTAGGACTTAGGATCAAGATCGAGATTGAGTAATTATTGACTGATCAATTCAATTTTAGAGCGCGATCACGACTAGATCAAGATTTTGTGATGTTTCACTCGCTCTGGTTCTTGATCTCAACACCTGTTCATGTTTCATGAAATGCAACGTACGAAATTGAAATTGCAAGCTCGATTTATGGGATTTATGGGAAAATTGAGCTATATTCAATAATTAGATCATTGGCCTTTGGAGTTTGAATGACAAGATACAGCTGAGTTTTGCCTTTAAATATCAACTTCAGAAAGCCCATCTCCATACCCACTCATAACCCCCTTCATATCCACTCAACCCCATGACTACCCGCATTCAAACATGTATGAGCAGCAAATCACATGCTCCTTTAGCAAAAACTACTGCAACCACTTTTACTGGTCACTGAACAGATGAGAATAAATAAGAGATATTAATTTAATAGAAATAATAATTCTGAAGAGAAACAATCTTAATTTTTAAATCAACAATCAAATAATCTTAATTTCCATAATCTTACTGGAAATAAAAAAGTTTACAAACGGCGGAATCATGAGCGCGTCTATAAATAATTAGCACAAATAACATCTGTACCATGACTGTACGACAGATCTCCCGCACGGGGGAGGTGCGTTCAGAGGCCACCTACCGCCTGAACGTGCTGCGGGAGGCTCGCGCCGCCAAACTTGCCTCCCTGGAGGCTCGCATGGCGGGCACTGCTCCCGGGGGCATGAACACGGACGTGCCATGGGCGAGGGCACTGGTGCCGGGCATTGGGATGCTTTACCAAGGAGACTCAGTACGTTTTGTAACCGATTTCTTAATCAACATATTTCCTATGAATGACTTGTCTTTCCCGCTATCTTTCTTGTTCCTATCGTTCTTCAGAGCTTGACCTCGAGAATCAAGACGTAGTTGCATGTTGCCTTTAAATGTCATTTCTGGTGCTGATCGAAATCTTGATCCATCATTTTTGACTTTGTTTCTTTTTCACAGTAGTCTTTATCACCTTGACATCAAGACTCAAACGTGAATTTTCACAATATGTATCTGCTACAAAGAAATCTTCTTAAAGGTCACTAGAGGTCTGTCAATTTCGTCTGTTTCTTAAGAAAACTTCCGTAGATTATTTAATATTATTGCATATTAATCTTAGACTTATATTAGATCCATAACAATAAAGAGACACTATCTTTTCTTTCTCTTGTTCTCCAAGGATCAGAGCGACAAGCCGAGGTCGCCTGTCAACGAGAGGAGACTGCCTCGACTGTTCCCCTTCTCCAGCCCCGAGCGATCCTTCACGGTGCCCCCGCCCCCGCCCTTGACGTCCGGAGGCACCCCCGAGGACGAGGAGGTGGGGGGGTTCAACGCCCGAGCGACCACCATGCCTCCCGTTCGACCAAAGTCAGCTCGGGTGTTTATGGTATGGTGCAGTAAAGAACCTAAGCGATGCATATATAGCAGCTGGAATAATACTTGTTCAATGACAATGATAAATTTTTCACAATTTGAATCGAATCGGATGTCCTTGCATTGCATTGCACGCGCCTCTATGCCTAGCCCGTTTTGGCTTTCTAAATTCAAATATTTATACAGCGAAATACGTGGAGATTTGATCGAAAACGTAATACAAGGTAAAGCTCTATTTGTGTTTGCACTTCGCAGCAGTGCAGCCGATATAAAGCGCTCAGTATTGCGCCTTCTAGAACAGGCTACTGTACAATTACAGGGTTCTATCTAACAATTTGGTTCAAAAGTGAGTTGGTACCACTACATGGTTCTAGCTGAGGATGGGCTCATTTTACACTAGATAGCTAAGCTTGATCGTCTTCCTTCGAGGAGTTATGAGTTGAGTGACAAGGTTCTATGTACACAAAATATGGTCAACGTGACAATTACAATCCCGCACCTGCGATTCAAGCAAATGATGTTTTTCCATCTCCGTTTGCACGACATATTCTTGGTGCGTTAAAAGTGCAATATACATACATACGTACAAGGTTTTATCCGCTTCGGAACCAATGCAAGAGAGCCATTTGCTCACGTGACTTCAAGTTTTCATTGCAGCGTCATCAGAGCCGCTTTGATTGTAGTGAACGTTATGTTTTGAATTTCAAATTATTAAAACATCTAAAAATATATAATATATATATTTTTTGTTGCGGATAACAATATTTAGAGCTGGAGAGGTGCTAATTGTGATCTCGGTCCATCGATGCGTGCAAATTCTGTGATGCATGATTGCTTTTCTTGATAGGGTTAATATCTAATAATAAAAATGCGGAACAATTACAAGGCTATGTTTGTGATAAAAACGACCTAAAATTACTTTTCCACAAAATCTACTGCATAACTTTAAAGCAAATCTCTGGAGTCGAACAGCCTATCATGGACCTATTTAAACTTGACAAAAGCAAATAGCTCTCTGCAGGGCTTATCCCCAGTAATATGTCAGACATTCAATTGCGATTATATCAAAATCAGTTCAATGTCATATAGAACCCTGTAATTGTACAGTAGCGAACAGGCGTACTGCAACTGCTCAGCCTTCAAAATCACGAAGGTCGACAGGACCCTAATTTATTTGAACGCTGCAATGCCACGCCTGCCCTTTTCAAATTATGGTTGCAGTTTTCATCTAACTATTATTTTAAGTGTACTGAGCCTGCTCAGCTTAACCCCTCTAAGAACTCTTGCTAAAGGAGTCTTAGCGAATTTATACTACTGAAATTTTAGCCTTAGCTCTGAATTAGATCATTTTGATATAGTTTGCATATTCCAGTCCCAGCCGGAGAGCGAGGGAAGGAGAAGTGACCGGTGGCTCATCCGTGGATATCGGGAGTACTCGGCGACGTGGAGTCGTCCTCCGGCCTGGAGCGCGCGCTCAAGGAGCTGCGACAGACAGCTCAATGAATCTGTAAGGGCTGCCATTAAAGGTATGGGTGTTTTAGCCTGTGTTTGAATTATTTTTGAGTTAATCAATCGCATTATTGTTTTCTCCTGTTTTTCTATTTGTTTTTCTAATTTTCTTATGTTTATTATCTACTAGCAGCCTCATCCCGTGTCTTGTAAGTCCTTATCCCGGAGCGCATAAGACCGCAGCCTTCTTCCGGAGCCCGTACGACCGGTATCCCTTTTATAGCAGTCCAGAAGAGCCGTGCAGGCCTCAGCAAAGATCTTTTATCATGTTATTTGTCATTTGTCTTGTTATGAGGCTGGTCTCTAAGGGCAACGTCATGGTATACAGTAGGCCTACAGGAGTTGAGCAATGAATAGCCTATCAGGGAAGCCGAGATCGACATCCCACATTCCACACCACGCCCCAAAGTACTCTCATTGCTTCAATTATGTTAAGATAATATGAAACAAATTTCAGAATTATTTTATTTCTGGGAGGCCACGACACGGACGGCTAAATTTGACCAGTTTAAAATTAATTTTGTTTATTTATTAGGCCTACTACATTATTTTTATTGTTTGGCAAATTCAAAATTTCAACGAATTCTATGCAATATCAACGAAGCACAATAAATCTTTGAGCATTAATATTGTGCTATTAAAATCCGTTTAATTTAATGTTATTTAACTAGATGTGGATGCGTATTTACTCTTATCAAAAATACATAATGTTTTTTTTCTCCAGCTGCGTTGTGAGCATGACAACGAGCGGGACAGCGTCCCCCCGGTGGGCAGCAGGTGGCGGGACGTGTCCCCCTTCCTCTGGCCCCTCACCCTGCCCCCCGACGTGGTGCCCATCGCCCCCTCGGGCGGGGGGGGGATGAGGCAGCGCCCCCACACAGCTGGGCAAGAGCGACGCCGCATCACGTCCGCGTACAACGGAAAACAGAGAGTGCACAAAGTAGGCTAATTTTTATTTTTATTTTTTTGTTTCGTAGCCCCTTACGAGGAGGATATGATACCCCATTTTATGGTCGCTGGTGGTGGTTCCACCCTTGACTGATAGACAATGGGCATGGTAGGAAACTTGTGGCTGACGAATTTAAACCACCTTTGCCAAGGGTGCACGAGGTGACTTGAAATCTTTGCTGCGGCCGGGATTCGAACCGACACACTGCAGCGCTCTTAATCCAGGACCAGCGACTTGTATCACTTGGCTGCAATGCTTCGAAGAACACCCTCTCTTCTTTAGTCACGTTTGACGAATCGCCTGGGGAACTTTGAGCTGCAGACCTTGCCTCAGGTGCTTGAGCTGTTTGAGCTGCAAATCATAGTACTATCAGTCTTGCTGGCTTGTATCAGGGGCTTGAACTATTTGACCTGCAAATCTCGGGCCTGCGTCACCCGCTGCGGAACGAGAAGACACTGAGTGTAGTGAAGCTTCACTACTACGGGAGTCGTGTACGCTCCACGCAGACGTGGGGAGACTTCAGGGACGAGGTGGTCATCGAGCAGCAGCACTGCGGGGGCAACACCGTCACTGTCTACAAGGATCGGATACTGCCGGACGGTGAGCGGCGTTTCCGGCTGCCAGGCATGTATCCGGATTTCAAAAATCGGGAGTGTTAAATGCAGTTTTGAACTTTTTGATATGACAAATTACAGAGATAAATTATACAAGGTGTTATTTTAAAAACGGCAGCCTTGTGCTTATCGTCAACTACCAAGCGCACTTTAGGGTATATATGCATGTATTAAGAGGGCACTTTGAGCATTCCCTGAAGACATTATTGTGCCTGATAGTGCTTGAACCCCTAACTGTTGAAATTGTTTTAAATTGTGTCGATATTGTATTCGGGCTGTAGAAAAAATAAGCGCAACAAAATAATAATATAAGTAAATAAAGAAATAATTAACTATGACTTGTACATTGATAAAAATGCTGAAAAAACTGCCATGTAGGCGATTATCTTTTTAATCTTACATTAGTAAATAAAGAAATCTTGAATGAAATTCGTGGACCTTGAGTCTCGATGTAATATGCCTCAATATGTTGGTCGTTTTAAATTGTTGATGAAAGATAATCTCAAGTGTAGCCTATAATCGAAAAGTGCCTTTCCGTTAAAAAGGATCAACAAGAAGAGTGTTAATGCCAAGCAGTGTTATTCAGATCTCCCGGCAACGCCATCGTGGAAACGATTTGGAATGCGGCCAGTCTTGTTGCGCCAGAACGAGCAATTAACTATTCATGGTGTTTCTTGTACTATACGATTTAGTAGGCTAAGTTGCATCTGCAAACTTTAGCAAGCAAGTCAAACTATTTGCTTGGAGTTGGTTGAGTAGGAGGGTGCCTAGCTACCAATATAGCCATGAAAATGACCTTATTCCGACCCAAATGAGCAGTTGAATGATGCCACAATTTTACTAAAATGTTTAATAATATCTGAATTGTTGCATTTCTTGACATGTATGTTCTACGCTACTTACGATCAAAATAAATTTCGAATTAAACAAAACAATTGTATGTTTAATCTGACAGCAGTGCCGGATGTATAGCGGGGTGCACGGGGCACGTGTCCTGAGCCTGCGCAAAGAAGGGGGCCTCCGCAATGATGCGCATGAAATTTTTTGCTGTAATTGCACTTGAAGCGTAACGTAGCCTGCAGCTACAATGCAGCTACAAAACAGCTCTGAACCAGCAAATTTATTGAATTTTTTTGCTTCAAATGAAGCACAATATGGTTACAAAATTATGCTAGAACTTACTTATTTTCAATGGGGGCCTCCACAGAATTTGTGCCCCGGGCCATTTTGTGATGTAAATCTGGCACTGTCTGACAGATGTCTGCGCATCAAAAAATCAACGCTAATTGTATCTTGCTAGACGACCTTGACTTCGTCTCGCAACGTCACCGCGGCTACCCATTCAGCCTGACTTTCTACATCAACGGGCGCCAGCACTATCGCCTCAGCACCTGCTGCGAGTGCAAGTTCCGCCCAGGGGTGCGTCTGGGGGGCAAGACGGGGTTCTTCGGACTCGTCTCTGTCGACAATAGGGCCCCCTGCTTCCGGTTTGCTTTCTTCTTCACTGTTTTGATTTCGGTCGATTTAATAAAAGCTGTATTTTACGACGTTTTTGTCCTCTGTCGATTCACTGTAAAACGTGAAATCTTGCTACATGTTTTTTTGGCAATTTTGACTGTTAGAAATTGACTTCACTTAATTTGTGCGTTTTTAGGGTTGCCCATTATAAAAAGCCTCTGCAGCGTTATTTTTGCGCATGTGATTTTTGCCAGTTTTGCCTATTCGCGAAATTCGCACAAATTGCATCCACACAAAAAGGTCATGTTTTAGGTAGGTTAGTATTTTAGATGGAATTTTTTTTATTTGTGCCGTTTGTGTGAATGGGATGATAGAGTTGATTTATCAGTTGTCGCACTAGTTTATTTGTCGTTTGTGTTGTATTTGTGGTTATATTATTGTCAATTATGTGTAGTTCTGGCGGCTCATTCATGTAGATATCTTATGACAATCTTAGTCGTAAGACTGTCTTAAGAGAATCGTTGGAAAATCTTATCTTTTTATTGGAAACTCCGCATGGTCGCGCGCAAACAGAATGATGACGTCACAGCGGTCGGCGATTGGATTTTATTTGTTTTGAATTTCAGTTAGGATAAGATTTCAGAAAATCTTAAGAAATATATGTAAATGAGGCCCCAGGACTTGTATTTAGTAGTAAAAGATGTATATAAAATTATAAATTTTATTTATTGTTTTTAATGAATTTTTTCATCATATCAGTAGAATTTGAGAATTGAACAGAATCTAGGGCATGCTTTTATTTGAAACTAGATTCTGCCAAAAGAGTTTATTTTCAATATTTTCTATTGGTTTACATGAATTTCAGTGTACTTACAGCAAATCTACTGTTAAACAAACTGCTCTGCATTATTTGTTAGATGCGAAATGAAGGAGCAAAATGCCAACAATGAATCAGGAGACCCCGGTCTGCGAAGCCGCCAGCAATCTGCAATAAGAAGGAAAGATGACAGCAGGCAACTTTCATACCCGCTCGACAAAGCATTCGTCAACAGCTACGCTAAGAAAGATTATCCAAAAAGCTCAGCCTTTGACTCCACTGGGTATTCTGAAGAGCCGTCTATCAAAACGGCAGCGATGGATGGGGAAACCCATCCAAGGCCGCGCAGTGGAGCTATTCGCTCCAAAGCCACGATCATTCCTCAAGAATCTCACTTTGATTACGACGAAGACGATGGCTTCTGTAGGACAGCGGTGGAAACAAGCAAAATGAAGCTTGAAAATTTTGATGACGACGACGATGTCGTAAAAGTGCCTAAGTCTTCAACATTGGATGATAATCAAAAAAGCAACAAAAAGGTGCCCGAAATCATTTCAGATGCAACAACGATCAGACCAATAGCGATAAACAAACAAAAAGAAGGTACATCAATAGCTGAAGATGATAAATCTGCAGGGATCGTGAAAAGAGAAAACAGCGCTTTCAGGATTTACAGCACTGACAAGAACACGGATGAGCTGATGAGAAGTAGCAAACACGTTGAATTTGATTGCGCCAAGTCAGAGGCTCCTGACGACGAACAAACGGATTCAAAAGATGAAAGAAACATGAAAAATGCTGACCCTGACAATCTGTTCTCATCGGATGCCAGTGTTGTTGTAACGCATGTAAACATACCAGGCGACAGTGCAAGAACGGAGGAGTCAATGGAAGAAGATGATGAGGAGCACTCATATCTTGAGCACTCTGTTGTTTCTGAGAGAATGGGAGCTTTGGAATCACTGACCAGTCAGCCGAATGCATCTGGCGACGTTTTCAAAGTAAAGTTGAACGTTGTCGTGACTAAAAAGCCGTCTACAAAGGTACCAAGCAAACATGCTGTTGTGTCGGACTTGAAACCTAGCGAGAAAAAGATTCCTGTTACTGCAACTAGAAGCATAGTTCCAGTGAAACTTAAACCAATTGTGACGCTGACCAGCAGAAGCCTCACTGCAGACCAATCAAACAAGACAAGCTTTTCTCCAAGCAAAGAAAATCCTACTGAGGCTACAGCAGTTGAAGCAAAAAGTTCCAGAATCATCAAAGTAAGTGACCCGGAAACAACATCCGAGAAGAAAAACCCAGCAGTTCCGATAAAAAGGACAATTCCAAATCAACCAATTGTGAAATCAGAAGCAAGAGATCTGCATAGTGAGGAGATTCAGCCAAAGGTTGTCAAGCTACAGGACAAAATGTTGCTGTCAAATCGTCAACCAAAACCCACAACTAACCCGCGACCTAATGTCAATGAAAAGCAACTAAGTACTGTTCCTATCGTTGTTGAATCAAAGAAGGTGGAGAAGGTGGTAAGTAGTATCCAGCCCGTGGTCATTGCTGCCAGTAAACATTTGATACAAAGAAACATCACTCAAAAGCCCACTCGTTTGGAAGATCAGAACGGTCTGAATCAGAGTCAGGGTAAATTATCAAGCAGCTTAGTGTTTAGCACAACCAAACAAGAGGAGCTTGAGAATGGGCTTGTCAAGGAAGATCAAGGAAACACAGTAAACTATGAACTTTCTACACAGTTACCAAGTCAAGAATTACCTGATGATTCTGTTGATATGCACAATCTTCCGGAAGCTGAAGGCGAAAATAACGATAGTTCTAACATTGATAAAGATAATATGGAAGAGCATTTGGTAGCAGATCTGGCTGAAACTAATATCGAAAGTCAGCCAGAAAATTCTGAACCAATGCAAACTCAATCAGTGCAATATGAAGACGATTTCGAAAATGAACAAGAAGAAAAAGATTTGGATCAAATGGATGCTGACAAACTAGCTGAATATGTTGCACGTTGCGGTGATGATGATGAAAATCACCAGCATCAAATGGACTCAGAAGGCGGCCGTGAAGAATATCAAGCAGAGGGCAATGAACCTATGCTTCGTTCTATGAACCCTGACAGTTCGGATTACGTGAGAAAAATGACAGAGGATGACAATTTGATGGCGGAACAGGACAACAATACATTAGAAAACTTGAAAGCAGATGAGAAACATGAAGAATCAGATACGCACCTAGCTATAGGAAGCAGGGCTTCTGTCAGTTTATACAACCGAGCTAATGAAGAAGCTGCTGATGATGTGATCTATGATGAAACTGGCAGAAAAGAAACTGCTGTGGACGATGACCACAGCCACGTGATAAATCAGGAAACATATGCTGTGGATTCAAACAGAATGGATGATGAAGATCACAATTATTCTGATGGGGATCAGTTACAACAAACAGACGAGAAACATTCACATTCTTCTGAGCGAGGAACGAAGGACAATGGTGATGAAGTCTACAATGATCATTTTGTAAGCAATAATCCCAATGAAAAAGATGATGAACAACAAAATATAAACGAATTGCGTGAAAATGAAGCTGGCAAACCAGAAACATATGATTCTATTTCGTTGAAGAAGCCGTTCGAGGAAACGACTGATCTGCAGAGTCAACAACCAAGTATTGGTGAGACTTCAACACTAAACACAGACCTCAAAACATCACAGAATGAGTATTCAGTAAATAGATCCAACTCTTCAATGCATGAATCTTACCACGAACTACCTGTTACTTCAGAGAGTCATGACAATCCAGATGTCCACAAAGAAACAGATGAAAGAACTCGTGCAGGATCAGAGTTGGATACATCTGATCAGCCTAGCGGCCTGTTCGCAAGATACTCTCATGATATGCACCGTTCGGATTCAAAAACAAGCCTTTTTAAGCTCGATGAAAACCGCTCCGCAACAGGAAGTCGTCACAAAATGAATGAATCTAGCGACGCTAATGGTGATGTTTTTGAAAATGGTAACACTGCCGCTGATGGCGTAAATAATTTTCAATTAGAGCTAACTAAGAATAACATCAGGCCTGCAGAAACGCGCCCATCATTTGGTAGTAGACTGGAGAATGGGCAGCCACGAACGAGCTCAAGAAAATCTGTGAATTTCTCCTCTGAAGAACAGCAATTACCAGATGCTGATCAAACAGAAGACGGTGCCTCAGTTTTTAAGCCCGACACATCCAATCACCAAGTCACGTCTTCTCATTATTTAACTTTGGAAAAGGAGGCAAACAACGATGATGATGAAAGGCTGGATGCCATTGTGACAGTGAAAGGAGATTCACTTGCAAACGATGAAGAGAAGAATTTGACCGAAGGCATTGTGGAACAAGGTAGTCGAGCTGATGAAAACGCAGATGCACATCTTGATGAAATAACTGTCCAGCAAGATCCCATTGACGATGTCACCAAGGGGGATTCGATTGATGAAGAGGAGTCTCCAGTTTCAGATGCAGAAGAGAAACTTTCAGCTGAAGGCAGAATTGAAGAAGGCCCTTCAGCCAATGACAATCGAGAGAACCAGTCACTACTGGACAAAGCTGAAGTGGATTCAATTGCAGAAAGCGTTGAGCTGGATTGTTTAAAAGAGCATGCTGAAGACATTGATCAAAATGAAGATCATTATATTGTGGAGGATCATATTAAGGGCGTCAAGGATGAAATTGATGGTGATGAAGTTGAAAAAAACAAGATGGCAGAGGATTTTTTAAATGGAACGACTAGCAGGCAACGTGCAGTGAGTTCTGCTAGAATACGAGATAAGTCTACTTCTAAAATGAGCAGCCATGAACACAAATATCCTCATGATGCTAGCTGGCCGGATGAAACCGACAATCGTTTGCCTGAAACTCAGGGTGAAGGAAAAGAAGCAGTTGAAGAACAGCTTTCAGCACCTGAGGTGCATGATGGGACTGGCACCGTTTCCCGAAATCATTCCAGCAGAAATTTTCGCCCTGACCTTGGAGACAAAGAAAGCTCAGTGAAAGGAAAAGGTTCTTCTCTAATGAGCGAAACGGAAATTGTCGCAGCCGCAATGAAGAAATTAGAAGGCACAGATTTTAAATATGGAGGCATGACTGTCATCAGCCCTGATGTTTCATACAACTATGAAGTAAAAGATATTCCAGCCAGCCATGAGATGCAAGAAGCAGATGACAGAACTGAAGCGAAGTCAGCTTCTAAAACTGAATACGACTGGATCGAGGGTGAAGAGCAGCGAAAAACTGATGGTTTGATAGATGGCTCTGAGGTAAATCACATTGAGGATGATGGGACAAACACACAGCATGTGAGGAATGACGAATATCATAGATCTCCAAGAGATAATGTGGAACCTGCTCACAATCATTCAGATGAAGTATATGAGAAAGAGGCAGAAGAACGCGCAGGTTCAAGCATCACTATAACTAAAGAAGAAGAACTACCACTGATAAGCAGCCATGTGAATGAATATGAAGAAGAAAGAACTGGATCAAGCCGTCCAATGAGACATGGAGCTGAGGGGACGCATAGTCGGCAATCATCAGCAGGCAGAGTTCACAGTGAGCGCGCTGAAGCAGCGTCAAGAAATTCCATGAAGTACGCTAAAGAAGATGAAGAGCAATTGCCCAATTACGTAATCAACGCTGATGCAAATCGTTCTGGAAGCAAAGCAGGATCAAGAGTGGAATCGAGAACAGGATCAGGAGCAAAATCGAGACAATCACTGATTCAAAGTGCGAAGCAGCCATCAACTACAAACAGCAGACTTGATTGTAGCGAAGAACACATGCAACAAAGTTCAAGGATAGGGTCAAGACAAGCAAAGTATCATGAAATCGATGAACCTGCTTCATCACCGATTGGCAATGAAAAACAGATGGATACAGAGACTGATTTAGATGAAAACGGGGAGAGAACTCTTGAACTTGATCCGGCAGTTCATTATCATACAGAAGAACATCCAGCAAGAAGCTCCGAGAGAGATGCCGATCAAGCAGAAAACGAAATAATTAGCAAATTACATGAAGGACAAGTAACAAGCGTTGAATTAGGATCACGAATGGGGTCAAGAACAGGATCAAGAACGGGGTCAAGAATTAGATCAAGCCATGAAATCAGTGACATATTGAAAGAAGATCAACTACAAACCCTTTGCATGGATGAACCAAGGTCAGGGTCAAGAAAAGAATCAAGAACGGGCTCAAGAACAAAGTCAAGAACTGGGTCAGGTAGCGCTGCTAGTAAGAAAATAGAAAGACAAGCAGCAAGCGAAACAACGGATGAAAAACTACGAACTAGTTCAAGCTTCTCCATGCGTCATAAGGCAGAAGAAGAAGTACCGACTCATGGAATAGATGAATCAGGCTTAAGGACGGAGACGAACATTCTAGTGGTTCACAGTGAAGAAGAGCCGCAGTTAATGAATAGTAGAACTGAAGAACTGGAATCAAGAAGTGGGTCAAGAGCAAGGTCAAGCTATTCAGTAAAAGATAAAATAAATGAGGAACATCCATCAAGCCATGGATTAAATGATCCTGGGTCAAAATCGGCATCAAGAAGAAATTCAAGAGCAGAGTCAAATTTAGTTAGTCAGAAATTGCACGAAGAACCAGTAATAGATGATGGCATAGAGGAATCGAGAGAAAGAACTGGATCAAGAATGGGATCAAGAATGGAATCAAGAACTGGATCAAGAACACTATCCAGAACTGGATCTAGAACAGAATCAAGTCACCATAGGAGTCATCAGGTAGAAGAACAATTAATGGGTGATACGAAGGATGAAACAGAACTAAAAATGGAGCCGAACCTTGCTATGAATAACAGTGTAGAAGACCCGCTGTCAGCAATCGATAAAAATGACGAACCAGGATCAAGAATTGTGTCAAGAACAGGATCAAGATTGGATTCAAGTCACCATAGGAGTCGCCAACTAGAAGAACAATTAACAAGTGATTTAAAGGATGATGCGGAGCTAAATATGGAGTCAAGCATTGTAATGAATTACACCGTGGACGAACCACCGACAACAAGTTATAGTAGTGAAGAACCAAGGATTGGATCAAGAATGCATCATAAAATAGAAGAAGAACTGTCATTGAGCCATAGATTGGATGAACCTGGTTCAAGAACGGCATCAAGAGCAGCATCAGGAAAAGAGTCAAGAACAGGATCAAGAACAAAGTCAAGTAGCGCGATAAGTCGCAAATTGCAGAAAAAAATATTGATGGATGATGACATAGAAGAACCAAGATCAAGAATAGGGTCAAGAACAGGTTCAAGAGCAGGTCCAAGGGAAGGTCTAAATCGCTCTTTGAGTGAGAAAATAGATGATCGATTAACCAGTTATGATATCGATGAACTAAAAACAAGTTCAAGCCTAGCTATGAATCACAATGTAGAAGAACCACAAGTACCAGACGATCAAAATGAAGGATTAGGATCAAGAATTGGATCAAGAATTGGATCAAGAATGGGATCAAGAATATGTTCAAGTCGCGCTAGGAGTCAGAAAGTCGAAGGAGACACATTTCCAATGGAGGAAAGTTATGAGGCTGTAGAACAGAAAGAAGCTCAGAATGAAGAAGCTGCAGACACGGCAGTGGAACAATATTTGGAAAGAACAGGATCAAGACTATCTTTGAGTCAAAGAGCGGATCAGGAGCTAGATCCAGACGAATCAAAGGAAGATCTGGGTGAGGTAAGAACAGGATCAAGACTATCATTGAGTCGAAGAGCTGATGAAGCAATGGATCCTGATGAAACAAAAGAAGATCAAGCTGAAATAAGAATAGCGTCAAGACGATCTATGAAGTACGATACCAATGAACCCTCACCAGCAAGCGACAATTTACATGAAGGCTATGCAAATACAAATATGAAAACTGGATCAAGACAAGACACTTATCAAGATGATGAAGACGAGACGATTCAAAACTTGAGAGCGGAATCAAAAGAACAAATGTATCGCGATGCGGGCCCGCTGCCATTGAAGCTGACAAATGAAGAAGAAGCAGAGACAAGAACGGAATCTCGCAAATTTTCACATCTTGAAACTGATGAAGAACTGCCAACTGAAAGATCGGATTCTAAACAGGCAGAGGCCAGAATTAGGAAAAGCTCTGCTGCGAGTTACAAGGCAGATAGAGGAGTGTCTGCGCTGAGCAATAGAATGACTGAAGATTTTTTAAGGGTAAGATCAGAGTCGCGTGAATCTCTGAATGATAAGGAATATCCACTCCAAGATGCGACATTAGAAGTAGCGGATAGATACAGAACAAGTTCACGCTTGTCTGCTAAAATGGACTTCCAAATGGAAGATAAGCCATTGCCAAGCAATGATACAGTGGAAGATCCGGCAAGAATTACAACCGGCTCGAACCAGTCAATGTATCACAATATAGCGGAACAGGATCTAAAGTCAATAATGGGTTCAAGTGCATCAATGAGGAAGCAGGCAGAAGATCTCATGTCACAAAGTCATAAGATGAGTGACAGGGAAGAACTGCTCCATAGAGATACAACATCAAGACAATCAAATAAAAATAGAGTTGAGTCTCCAATAACTCACAACTCTAGAGCTGAAGAGAAAATGCATTACACCGGTGATATCAAAGAAACCCGAAATGATCAGGACCCATCTGGAGAAAATGAGGAAATGTCACGGCATGAAATAAACCTCTTGGAACCAACGCTGTCAGATGATACCGCGGAACAGTTTGAACAACGAATGATGGAAGATGAAATCCTTAATCGAACCACGGAAAATCCACTAATATCAGATATGGAAGATGCTGGCAGGAAAGAAACGGATTATGGAGAAGATGAGCCTCTAGTGAGTGGGATAGCTTATGGCAACCTGGAACTAACAGAAAGCAATCAAGAAACATCTGCACACATTGTTGATGCAGAGGATGATTCTGCTATAGAAATCTCAAGGAGTGAAGAAGAACGACATGCCGCAATGGCAAATAATGAAGCGTCACACACATACGTTACGTGGCCACATTCTCCTCCTCATTTGCCAAATAATGAGACTATAGTCGAGGACAAAACTGAAGAACATAACCAAGAAAATGATGAAGAAAAACTGGGCTATTTACAAGAGCTTGATTCGGCAAAGAACTATCACGTCGATGATAATGAAGTAGAAGCTGATGATACACTGACATCTCGAACTGAGGATGATATAAACGATCCTACAATAGGCCATCGAGCAGAACACATTATGGAAGAAAATCCTCTAGTGAGCTATCGAACAGAAGAGGATCCAGCCCTAATCTACCAAACAGAGGATAGTTTGGCATTAAGCTATCGAAGTCTCCGTGACCAGCCGATGACTCTCCTGCCATCAATAGCGGAAGAAAAGACAGTCATCGATGAAAACGGGGAATTGCACGTCTTGTCTCCCACAATAAAAGAAGGTTTGCCGTTGAATGATGAGATTGATCAAGAGCAAGATTACGGTGAAACTAGAAAGCCGATGGGTGTCGAAGCAGAAGAATCAAAAAATGCTGAAAATACACTGCTAGTACGGCAGGCATCTGCTCAAGGAAAAGAAAAACCAACTGTATTCCATGAAAGCGAGGATGAAGAAGTACCTGATCACTATGTTGCAGAAGAATTGTCTAAATTTGATCTACATGGTGAAAAAAGAATTGAGATTGCTAATAATGATCTCGGAATAGCGGAACATTCCGGAGTTGACTTTAAATCCAAATCGGACATCAAGCGGAGTCAATCGAAGGATAACCACGACAAAACATCAGTTGACGATGACAATGCAGAAATGAAAAACATTGGCTATGCAGATGAACCAGTCTTGAGTCAGTGGGATGAAAGCCAGCACCCAAAGTTTGATGAAGAAAAGGAAGAAATGAGCAATAAGGAAAGTGCAGCGATTAACTCTAATTTAGTTGAGGAACCTGATTACAACGTGAAATTGAAAAGCCCTGAAGTCAATGAATGGCAGGATAATAGCCTTGTTGATAAATTTCTGCCGAAGTCCAGTGAATTGGATGACACGGTACATGAAAACGAACCAGAATCTGATAAATATGAAATTGAGGAGAAATTTAGACCTCCAAGCGTCGGTCATCTTGTGAATTCCGACCATGAAATACAATTTGGCGCAATGGCAAGTGATCCTGGAGAATTTGGAACATTGAGAAAATCAATGAGCATGGATTCGCTGGAACGAGACAAAGAATTGGAGCCGAGTAAAGAACATGAGCCACAGAGAGAATTTAAATCGGATCCTGATCTAATGGAAAGTGACGATGCAAACGCAGAAGGAGGCATGAAAAACTCTAAATCTTTAGAAATTCAAAAATGGATGGACTCCATTAGTAACCATGGCAACGATTCCAATTATGGCATTATCCATGACAGCCTTGAAGCGGGTCATAGGCCGATGTCACAGAAAGAAGAAGCAGAGCAACTCGCAAATGAGACAGGATCTCCCATTACTGGACTGGAAAATGATAAAAGTTCTGAAACGGTGGCGATATCCTCTGATCACCAGCTTGTGGAACCTAGACTTTCATCAATTCCACATGTTGTGGAAGAATCCACGCATGTTCTGAATCATGTAGAAGATTCAGGTGAACAGGTATTGCACAGACCGCAAACTAATCTTTCTCACAAAGAGTCGGAGATGGTTGGATGGCCGCCTGAAGTAGAATATGAAAGAAACGCACAAGCGGATGTAGAGGCACCAGATCGTGCTAACTCAAGATCCATGACAGCGTCACAAGACAAAAAAGAACCAAGGAATGAAGAATATAATCAAGAAAATTATCGTGTGCAGCAAGAAAATAAAGACGGTGAGGAGCATGGTCATGAAAACGTGAAAACAAACTTTGCGACTGAGCAGAAAACTATTGCTGCTGGAGCAGGACAAGATCCCAACGGAACTCTTCTCAATGATAATGAAAGTCATCTGAATGGGCAAACAAACGAGCATGATGAAATAGGAAGTGCTCTTATAGAGGAAGGAAATTATCTCAATGGCACAGGAAATTATCTTGATGGCGACGCCAGTGAACAAGTGAACACATCAAATGAGCCTCCAACCCAAGTTGAACCGACGCCTGTGGCAAATAGTGTAAATGAAACGTCTCCCGGTGGATCTTCAAACGAGAAAGGCAACGATATTTCCATCAAATTGAATGAAGGTAACGTTGAAAATGATATTTTTATAATCAAATGAAATTAAATCACTTATTGGGTATCATTAGAAACTGAACTATTAGTATGGTGGATTGCATGATCGTGGATTGAGATCGAGATTTGAGCCGCAGTCTGATCAATAAGCAATTAGGCATGCGCAAAGCTATGATTATATCTTTAACTCAGGATGGTTTACGTGCACTATTTGATTGGTCAGTTTGTAATCTTGATTTCGATCTGAAGTTCTGAACACACGTTCATGCGTTCCACCACTGATCTTCATGGAGTCTTTGACATAAGCTTATTAATAAAGAGCAAGGACATTCCTTAACTGCAGCATTCTGATTTTGACAAAAGTGATGAAAATAATTTCAAACGAACTGAAAACAACATATTTAAACATTCTATTCCAAAATCAAAATGTAGATATAAGTAACTGATTTGACTTTTATGTTATTATACCATATTTGTGGTATTTCAAATACGCTTGACCTAAACCGACAGTTTAAACCATATTCTAAAATAAATGCAGCAAATTCTACCATGCAAGCGCTTTAAATCATCATCATGCAATTGATTAGTGCATGAGTAGTTCTATTTTCAGGATCAAAACCTTTAGACTTCACTGAGCTCTTCGATGGAACGGATGTGGAAATATCTGGCACTGACTTGACTAAGGATCAAGTATTTCTAATTAATTCCACTTAATTGAGCTGTTTTGTAACTTGTGTATATTCTTGTTTTATTGATAGGCCTATCCTATATGACTATCCTATTCTAACTATAATTTTTCTTATTAATTCTTAAAGTTAAATTATGTAGATAGAAAAGCATTGCTGTATTTCAAGGCATAGTTATTCAAGTACATGCACGTGAAAATGGGGTGAAAAAGAATTTACGCATCTAGTTCAAATAAATAAAAATTTGCCGAAAAGATTACTGTAATTACATTGACTAAAGGATTGATTGAACAAACTTTGATTGATTTTTGATCTAAATATAAAACTAATTTGATATTAACTTTTGCTTGTGCAGGTCCGCACTATCTCTAAGAAACTAAAGGAGAAATCGGACGTGACGTCACTGACGTTGCGGAGCACTGGCCTAAACGATGACGCAGTGAAACAACTGGCCGACACTTTTGAGCCGGGCTCCAGTCTGGAATACCTTAACTTGAACTGCAACGAAATGACGTCAACCGGGGTGCCTCACGTACTGGCGATGCTCAAGAACTGTCCAAAAATTGAATCTCTTTCGTGAGTTTAGTGCCTTATAAGGTGCTTGAAGCTGGGAACTCATCATAAGTAGAATTAACAAATTTTTAGGATGGTACCAATATGACAGAAACGCTATTAAAATATTGAAACTGATCTTTAGATGCTGAATAAAAATTTTGCCCCATTAACTAGCTAATCGTTTTTTTGTCGTCTATTCTGCTGACGTTTTCATATGGACTATACCTTTTTTTGCCCTGGTGAGGACTGCTGGAGCTGTATATCACGGCCGGATGCCCTTCCTGACGCCAATTTAATAAATATTTATCTAGCATGGGGTTGCCCGCAAAGGAAACGCGTGTGTTTAGCAGCCTTGCTGAAGGGCCTGTTACGCATGGTTTCATAGTAGCCAGCGCGGGGACTTGAACCCAGTCTCTGAGACTAGTGTCAGACGCCAGCGCCTTGCTGTAGGATGATTTAAACTGGCGAAATTATTCTGGATTGCTTTAGCCTTCATGAGAATCCACTAGAGGATGAGGGGATAGGCAGCCTGGTCTCCGGCCTGCTGAAGCTCTCGTCCCCCGGAGGAACTGCCGACAAAATCGTCGTCAAGACCCTCGACCTCGGCGCATGTGACATGACGACGGCGGGGGCCAAGCACGTGGCACTGCTGCTGCGCTCAAACACCGGGCTCACGCACCTCAGTCTGACTGGCAACAAGGTCTTTTTGTGAAATTTGATGCTAACTTTGTATCTGGAGCAGGGCCGTAGACTGGGGAGGGTTGTTGGGGTTCAAATCCTCTCAAAATGAGGAAACAATTTTTGGTGTTTTTTTACATCTTAATTTATTATCATATTAAGTTTTTTCTAGAAGTTCCAGACTCCCCAAAATATTGCAAACACTCAGAAATTTGAAAAATTCTCTTCAAGGACTATGAAATAGAGACCTGGGGCTGTCCAAAAAGGATAAGCACTGGTGAACATAGCCGCAAAAATTTACATTAACATTCCTCTCCCCCTCTCGTGATTTTTGCGCAGAGGGGAAGAATTAAAATCTCCTAAAATTAAATCAGCCTATTGCCATGCTCTTTAGCTTTGATTTTTCCTAACTTTTTTTACGTATGTGCATGCATCGGTTAAATTTGTGTGTATATTTGGCAAAGATTATCGCTACGGACAAAACGGTGACAATGTCCGGCTTTAAGGGTAAGCTTACAGACAACCACACGGCAAGTAGTATAGTAATGCGCATAAGATATAAACAAATTGAAGGCAGTGTACAAGGTAGACGAAATCAGACTCTATTTTAAATTTTTCTAAATTATATTCATTTCTTATTTCTGGGGAGTGTCCCACAACTTAACGATGAAGACAGCATTGTATAAGTGATGATTTAAAAAATGCAATATGCATATAATAATAAGAAATATAAATATGTAAAATAATGATGTAGTTCGAAAAAATTAGTTTATACGCTAATTATTTTGTTAAATTATTTTTCAAGGGTGTCGGCCTGGCCGGTTGGTCGGCCATCGGGAACGCCCTGCAGGCCAACACCCAACTCGCGACCCTTGAACTCTACCACAACGCGCTCGGGGACGACGGAATGGCGGCCATTGTGGACGGACTGGGAGCCAATCAGATGATCAGCTTCATGGATCTGGAGGGGAACGGGCTAACGGACGAGAGTGGGATGAAGATCTTGAAGTACTTTCAGTCGAGTCCAAGTCTGAAGAGGGTGAATATCGGGAGGGGGAACAAGATCAGTGAGGAGGTGATGGAGATGATCGAAGCTCAACATAAGAAGCTTGGGTCTTAAGGTTGAAGGTTGTATTTAATATCTATTGCAACTCATGATGCTTTCATGACTTCAAATTGTTCGCCTATTGAAGTTTTGATTGTTCTAGAGGCAGAAGTTTAAATTTCATCTTTCTTTGGGGTGATTTTTTACAAATGCATTTTGCAAAATCGCACCATTTTGAAGCTTCTAAATAAAGCATGTACATGTAGTATAGAGGATAAAGAGGACAGAGAGGATATGTATACAGCAGCTCCAAGGCCTTTGCTCAGCGAGCAAGTTGTGATAGAGGCCGCGGGCGTCGGGCCGCTAGCGCGGTATAAAAGCTGACAGCGCGCGGGCCCGAGACCCTCTACAAAACCTTTTACCGACACCTTTTACCGACACCCTTTACAATACCCTTTTACTAGAACCTGTTACGAGACCTTTAAGGAAACCTTCAGTTGAACCTTTACCCAGACCTTTCAAGTTCAAAATTGCAGTGTTAAATAAAGCGATGTCGTACTTCTGCTGCCGGAGTTTGATTCTACCTTAGCTTAGTTCCCGAAACAAAGAAACAAAATCAAGAACAATAAATCCTATACATCATACATGTAAATAAGGGTTTTTTGAAGTGACTAATGAGATGTAAAATGAAAATATTTAAATTCAATGAAGTATTGTGTTTAACATTATTGTAGGCAATTCTTTCGAATTCAAACGCTTTTCTCGTTGTTTTGAAATGAACTAGGTCGGCTAAAAAAATTGAGTAAAGGTTTTTGATATATGCTTTGCATCAAACTCGGTAACATTTTGAACGAAAAACAGTTACTGTTGAAAAACTGGTTGAGAAACTCTAAGGGAACCTGTTGTGTGAAATTAGAAAATATGACTTTCAGTGTCCGTGGATTACAAAATGACAAAGATTCGTTGCTACCTATAGGTCTACGCGCAAGTAGATGTGAGTTATGCATAGAATTTTATATTCTCAGTTTTACGTTTCAGTTATTTTACGTCATTTGTATAATATTTTACGTATTTTGCGTTGGTATTTAGTTTTTCTTATATTCATAATTTCACTTCGCAATTAAAGAGAACGCTGAAGCCCAGTATTACACAGATAAACATCTTTGCGCAAACTGACGCTTCACAGCAACATCGACTACAGCCTGCATAGCTTAGACGCTTTACGAATCTCTTTACCGTTGCTTAGAATTTTATGTGATGATATAAACTTACAGTTTATTACAGTGTGAATTTTGTTTACGTATCGGTACGATACTTTTGTTGTTAAAAGCACAGCATGACATGCCAAAATTATGCTGCAAAATTTGAAATATATCACAGAATCTTCAATTTTAAACTGATATCCGAATCTTGGATTTTATACTGATCCCAGGATCATCCTATCCTAGTGTTACTCTAGATTATTCTCAGGTTCCATCAGATTTAGAACGCTTTCGGATTTTCTATAGCATCAATCATGAATTTTAAACATGTCACATCGCAAAAATTCTGGATATTAAAATTGTTATTAAATCATTTCTCTTCAACCACTCTGTGCTAAATATTATTTGACAGTGATCATGAAAACACTGCACATTCAAGCATTTACAACTATTTATTTTCAACATGCACGTAGAGTATAAGAGAAATTATATTATTATAATTATAGCCGTATTAACGTATAATGTTGTTCGCTTATTCTTATTGATCTTCTTACGCCGGCCATCAACAGAATGATAATGCGAACTATTATACTTTGGCCTCATCCTTTACTTACAAGCTAAAACCCACTTTCTCAAAGTCAGTACAGCGAGAGGACTAGGGCTAGATTAGGGATGCGTTACGGTTAGGACTAGATTAGGGCTTAGTTAGCCTATGGTTGGATTAAGTTTAAATTTTGAGATTGCAAGGGCAAAGGATCATGTACACATGTATTTTGCTCAATACCCTTGTAATACAACCAATCCCATATAGTTCAATAAACCCACAAAGATTCATATTATTGCATACTACATTGAGATGTTTTCTATCACATATGCACAAACAATTACGTAAACAAACGAATGACAATTGGATAAATTACAAAATCATCACTGGTCTTCGAAAACACTTAATGAAACATTAAAAAATATTTGTAATACCTTGGGCAGCACTCATATCTAAGATTTTTATGATTTCACCCCTCCGCCATTAGAGACATGTAGCAATGACATAACGGTGATTGCCTCATTGCGGTAGCTCAAATACAAAACGTCAAAAATTGCAACTGTTATAATAATTTTTGTAGCCATGAGATTAAAGATTAAATTAAAACAATACTGTCAATCTGACTACTAACTGTTCATATTAAATCAAATGAACACAGCTCCTGAAGACAATTTTATAGAAGAAACACCAAAACTTATCGAAAAGATTTCCCAAGTGATCGTACAATAAATGATCAAGAAATATCCGTAGCATATATAAGTATGCAAAACCAACCCGAAAAAGCGCACGAATATAAATTTTCTTGAATCAATTAGCCTCAAAATTGAGCCAACTGCCGTGAATATTTTCTCATTTTGTAATTTCCTGCAAAGGATTACCATAATGCATGTGTTCTATATACTGCATTTGACACGCACGAACAATACGTTATGAAAATGAGAATGAATCCTGTTTACCTGAATTGCAATGTGGCAATTTCGCATCAATTAAAATTAGAAGTTGAATCGACACACATAGAATCAAAATTCAGGAACAAAAAGTTAAGTCTGTTCTTCCATGCCTTAGGAAACAAATAGAACTAAAGATTCAGCGAATTCAACAGCGTATTATTTAATACGCCTTATTATTCAAGGCGTATTCAAGAAATGAAATAATCATTACGATCGTTTTACTTTCGTCCGCACCATTACGTTCAATTATCCTCAAAATCACATTGCTGTCGGGTAAATAAAACAATTATCTCACTATCCTAAGAAATTGACGTACAAATCATTGCAGTTATTGACTGGCAGTTCAAACAATAGACATTGATTGACGCTGAACTTAACATCGACAGATCAAGGGCGTGTTCAGCTAGCAAACGCTTAACGCAGCAGACTCGGTGAACTCAGAAAGAAGCGAAAATACAATCTTCAGGTTGAGCTGCATACAAGCATGGCAGATTGTATCTTCGTGTTCCGCTGTACTTGCTACGCTGAAGCGCCTGCTAACTTTACACGGGTCTGATGACAAACTTGCAAAGGGAATGACGCCTTTACAAATATACGGTCGATAAAAACGGTCGCTTTGATTATTCTGATAATTCTTTCACAAACGCACGGACACAAGTTATCAAGTAATTAATACGTATGATGCATTTTGATTGGTTATAAACACAAGGCCAAATACGCCTGAACTAGTTCAAAATACACCTGATCTAGTTCAATGAGGTCAGAGCCAATACAACCCGCATCTTTCACCTCATATAAACTATCAATTAAAATTTTCAACCCATCAATCATTATACACATCAATTACGTTACGATGATTCGCATTCAACTATCAAATTCTAAAACAAAGTCAGTCCAAAAATTACAGACAACAGATTTTATCAAGCCTTGCGATCACAATTATTACAGAGCCGTTGGCGAGAAGACAAACTCTGAGCAGTCTGTTATTAGTGCATCCCACTGATCCCTTTGATCATCGTCCCTCTCCCTGTCTTCAAACAGCACCGACTCAACAGAAGGACTCTCTGAAACAGGAAGTGCATCGAACGAAAGATTAGCGTCGTTCATATCTGTGGAAAGCAACACATCACTGTTTATACACTGATCGAGCATCGTAGGGTCCTGAGATCCAAACAATTGCGAGAGTTCGCTACCCGACGGATTCCTCTCTACGCGATCAGATCGATTGCATGAAATGTCACACACATCTTCTTCAACTTTCAGCAATTGCGACAACACCACAGAAGGACTCAATTGCGCTTTGTCGCATAACTGCGACAATGATGAAAAATTGCCTTGGAATGCAATGGCGTTATCGGGAGCCGAATCCAACTCAGAATATTCCGGAATATGTAAAAGTATCGCTCCATCGTTGAGAGTGCATAGATTTTCGACCGAAGCGCTAGATAGAAGGTCGTGTTGAAGGAAAACCGAAGGACTTAGAACGTCCAACAAGCTTTCACTTGTTATTTGGACGACTGCTGTTTCGCTATCGTCCATCACCGTTGAAGGGTCGGTAGAGGGGAGAACGTTGATTGGCTGAAAGATGACAAGCTGTCGGACTAAAGTGACCGTGCCGTCGAGCCCTGTGATTGGCTGAACTATCTCCTCCACCGCCAGGTCTAACAATCAAACAAAAAATGCTTAATTTTAAAACCTAAATAAATGCTAGCATTTTTATTTCAACATATCTCATCCTTGAATTATACTCGTACTTGTAAATCTAACTTCAGTGATAAGTTGGATAGCCATTAGTAACTATAGGGAATTAAACGGTTCTACAGTGAATCGAATGCAAAATATAAATATAGACTGAATCATTATTAAAGCCATGAAGCGTGCATGGTGACAATGGTAGCAATCTACAGAGTGAGTCCAAAAAAAATAACCCCCTAGCGATATCGCGATAACTCAGTCAAAATGCAAAATATTGGTTTCATATTTTTAGGGATT
>JAQIWG010000095.1:0-47915 GCA_034695025.1 Chamaedrilus cognettii | reverse complement strand
CTCATACTGTCAGATTTTAGCAAAGGAACTGTTACGCCAATCCCAAATGCGTCTGGGACATAGTTAAACCTAAGTATCAGTAAAAACAATTCGTTAATAGACGATATCACAATAGGATGACAAAACTTAGGGGGTTAGTAAGTCATAGCTAGCGGACTTCCCGTTAACAAGTTCAGTTATTGCCTTGCCGATAGATTCAACATTAACCACATCCTCGGGGTACAAAGGTGCCCCCTGGTACTTGGAAAGTCTCTCCAGAAAAATTTCTTCTTCACTGACAGCAGTAGTTGTTTGCGACTCTTTTAGCCTACAAGTTTTAGAAAACACATCAGCAAATCTATTTGCAATGCAAGTATCATCAGATAAACCATTTATGCAATTTGCAGATCTCAATTTAGTACCAAACTTTTTATTCCAAAGTTTCCAAAAGGAGATTTGATCGCTTTCAAGCATAGGTTTTGAAGTGATTTAGAGATCTCCAAAGAGTCTTTATTTTTATTGTCCACAATGCGTTTTCTATACTTAGCCTTAGCCTTTTGTTTTTCTATGAATATAGGACCCTGGCGCGGCCGTCCTTTATCCACCCAGATGCGATAGGTCTCAATGGAGCTGGATTTTAAAATATCTAAAGAGTCATCCCACCAGCCTTTACGAAAAGTCTCATGTGTTATCGGAACAGTTTCCTTAGCCGATAATAACAACGCTGCAACAATTTCTGAGTAAATTTCATCAATTGCCGCTTTGTTTATCCCAGTGTCTATAGATTCCGTGTTGTTTTTTGACAACTTATCCAGCTTATCGTGTATCACTGCAAAGTTACTTCTAGTTGATCATAGAATTTTGGCTTGTTTTGACGCGACCAATTGTGCGAAAAATAGTTATTTCTCGCCGGAGGCATCGAATTTTTTGCAAAATTAGATACACCTGTGTGGCAAAAAAAATTACTTTCGATAGGGAGGTGGTCAGACAAATTAAAAGCCAAGTCAAGAACTCGATAGCTAGACAACCAACAAGAATTCTGAACCAAAAAGTAATCAATGAGACTACGATGCTTCAAGGTTTCATGATAGTAGGAATAGTTTAAATTGGCTTGCACTAATTTGTTACATAGGCTAAGCGACCAAAGATTTTTTAGTTTATTTAGCAGTACTGAAGATTTGTTTTGCGAGTCAAAATCTAAATTAAAATCACCACCGAGGACAATAATAGGATCATTCACACATGAGCTAGCCAACTCAACTTCCGCTTGCAGTTCTGTCAACATGAATTAACCAGCTTGCATTCATCATCATCATTAGTGACGGAAGGTAAATATGCATTTATCAACACAAGATTTTTCAGAATGAGTAGCACAAAACGGTCACTGAATTTAGTATAAGTCACATATTTGCACATATCTGACTTAATTAGCGTAGACACTCCACCAAATGGACGTCCTCGAAGAATACCAAAACTGACTGCTTTTTCCATTGCAGATTTGCCAAAACTGGAGTAAATTGGGCTAAAATGACTAATTTTATGCATGTTGGCAGGGGTGAGCCAGCACTCCTGAGTAAAAATTACGCATGGAGGTTCGGGCTGTTTTGACAGAAAACGCAACGCTGGTAAACCCTGCTGAAAGCCGTGTAAATTCAAAGACACTGAAAAATAGAGTACAGCTATTTATGGGTACTGGGCCTATGTCCACAGAGGGGATTTCAGGCGGAGTGACCGGAGGAATTAAAGTTGACGCCATTATGGGTAACAGCATTAATCGCTGTTCGCTGACGCCTTGGATGTATAATAGATGTGGCTATGAGCACACTGTGCTCTAACACAGCGACCGGAAGCGTCGGGCTAGCTAAATTAGTCACCAGGCTAGGCTCAACATCTAACGCGACTAAGGGCATAGCCAGTGTCTCTGGCGCAGTGGTTTTTAGCCCCCCAATTTCATTGGCGCCGCTTGTACTTTCAGTACGCTCGATCTCCATGCCTCTCTCATTAGCAGCAGCTCCGTGACTTTCTGCCCCGAGTGATACGTTTTGAGATGACGGCTGAAAGACGTCATGAAACACAGTATCTGGATTGTTTTCAACAACTCCCCCTCGATGGGCAAATGGAGTTGCTGCCCCTGTTGCCCCTTGATCCCATCATCCCCATTTGCCCCCGGTGACCCTCCCTCTCTTGTCCCCAATCTTGGTCTCGCTCCCCCGTGTACCGTCCACCCCCAGTGGTGTCACCCCGACGAGGCTTCCAGAGTCGTATAATAACACGGCTCGGCCAAGCGTCAGGGTTCATAATTGTCTCTCTCGCCGTCGTCGGCACGGCCAGCTTAAACGACCTATTAGTTGCGTCATCAGAGGAAATGTCAAAACAGAACAAAACCTTGACCCGCATTTCAGCGCAATGTCGACGAATGTCGTTTACAGAATAATTCATTGCAATATTGCTTACACAGAAAGTTGCTTTTTCCACATAGTTCAATCGATCCCCCGCCCTTAGTGTTGTCAGGCGGGTTGAATTTTCCATGATTCTCGCAGGCGGACCTACTACGGCAGGCGGTCCGGCGGGGCGCACGTTTGAAGCTTTGTTCGCCACGGCACTAGCAGCGTGTGGTCTAGTGGCAGCTTCACTATAACTCAGCACTTCCGACGCCCCCAAATTGAATTTTTTAGTATTTCGCCCTTCAGAGGCAACCGCCTCCCCCCCTTCCACACGTTCAACTTCTCCCGGCGACCGATTTTTCCGCTTCGCATTTTTCTTTGTAATTACCTCGGTAAAACGACTTAGCCTCAGGTTCTTGAGCCGCTAGAGCCTGAGTAGCCAGGCTGTGGTTCCACTTGAGCGAGCGCAGTAACCGCCAGGCCGCTCGACTGACCGACAACACTGACCTCGCTCACATTGTCCACCAATAGAGCACCAGGTGCAGCACGGTTGAAGGCTCGGTGGTTGGAGACTTGATTGGCCGTTTGAGAACGTGTGAGTGACGCTGGGTATTTCCCACTCGTCGCGCGTATTTCATGAATGGCCGACACCACTGACTTCATATTATCAGACTGAATGTTAGATGCGTGCAGGCCAATATCCATTGCAGACTTAACTGAACCCAGAATGTCAGCTATATAGTCCAATTTAGTCCAAAGAATCGCCAGATCACCCTCAACCAGCCGCACAGCAGGCATCCGGTCCGGATCACTGGCCACGAACAAGCTTATACTTGTCAGGAGCTGTCGCTCATCCAACAGAGTCAGGACTGTCAACATATCGTCGAGATCAAGTAGCCCGCGGCCATTGCTATCGCGCCGGCGACGGCCAATCTTCGGAAAACCATCCAACTGCAGAGATGTTACCTCACCAAGGAGCAAATTCCTCGCGGTGAACAGTTCATCAGATGAGTAAAAATCAACTACCAGAGATTTTAGAGGCCTAGACGCCAGTTTATGCACTTTATTTGTTAAACAGCATAAACAATTGCTAACGACGACATTTCTGGCTGTTGCCATCTTGGCCAGCGTTTCTATCAATCAATAACTTTTAATGTTATATCTGTTTATAGAGTTCGTTTCTATAGAGTAATTGGGAGCGTTTTTTTTTGCAGTTCAAGTTCAGGATAATCTCGTCGCCTTACATCGCCTGAACGTGGATTGCTGAGAGAACGTCTTCTTCTGCTTCACTTCAACTTCACTACTGCACTCCACCCTAATGGATGATTTTTTGCAGGGATGACGAATTTTAAACCACTTTTCCAAGAGAGCACTAAGTGACTCCCTTTTGAGTGAAATACATGTGAAATCCAGTGTGATATGATCCTCCTTCGTTGCACAATTTGAAGTACCGTTCCCCTAAACAGCCTCCAATTGACGGCAGTTGGCTAAATAATGACCAACACGATGGCAGTATTTATGAGAACCGGAGTTAATTGTTCCGAGTCAACTACACTTGACAGTAACCAGAAATGAACGAATTGTATGGTCTGACAGCAAAATTTCCAAGGTTATTCTTGGTGAATTTTATGTAACTATTTATTCTATGACTTCAGCAAAGTGTGGCTTGATGTCAGAAAACTCTGACTGTGGATAATGATTTTGACTATTGTGTGCAATTGTAAATATGCGCACGCATTTTTTCTGCACTGTCCATTTGCTATAATATTAGCAATGAAAACTTATACAGAAATTGTAATAACGTAGTGATTTCCAATCTTTTTATAAACGTGGTGCATAGTTATATTTTTATGTGTACACTTAGCAAATTTGCAGAGTCCTACTTTGAATCAAATGCAGGATCTGACCACTCTCAATATTATATTTTTCGTCAACATTTAAGGATGGCAGCCACTTCACTAAGCTGTGTACGAGTAAATTGCCTTTCTGAATCTCAGTGCAGTTCGTCTGACAATAAACTACAGGCATAAAACGAACTGCTGCGTGTTAAAATTATAAACTTAATCGTAAAAATGCATTAGAATACGATCCAGCGGAACGAGAAAAAATTTAAATAAAGTCAGAGAACTTAAACTTAATTGGCAGCTGGATCCGTGAGTCGTCATGAAAAAGTATAAATTACAGTCGTTATTTTTCATATACTTAAATCGAAATAAAAAGGATCTTACAAATCGCCCCCTATCATGAGACAGGATGTCTGCATGTCTGATGATAATTATGTGGATGTCAACGAGCATCAACTGTGTGTAGATTACTGTAAGCTCATCTCATGCATGGATGTTGTGTTGAGTTGTATTGTAAGAACTTCTGCCGTCCAAGGCTGCGTGCTTAATGCTTACTCATATCCGAATCTGTAATTAATCGCATCATACTGTCTACATGTGACGAGTCACAGTGCTGACTAAATTTTTTGACAGTTATGCGTAATAATTATTGTGTATAATTATAATTGTGAAACTGAGGTAATATAATCGCATTGTAAATAATGTGTAATGGTAAATAACGTTTGCTTTAATTTTTATGAAGATTTCAAGCGAAATAATTGCTTGTGCCGTTTCATGTTGCTGTAGTAGTAGCCTATGACATTAACCCCTGCTACGCTTGAACATTCCTGATTAATGTAGGACTGTAGGATCTATAGAATATCATGGCAATGTATAGTTCTTTGTTTAAATATTCCTCTTGTTACGATGTACTTATAAAAAGAATGTGTGTCTGTGTGTTCGTTTGCAATGATGCTTTCGCCCAGTTTTGAAGATAGTTAGGGTTTTCAATGTTTTCTCTCGATGGATGCATGGCCAGCCCCCATTGTATTGTTAAAATGAAAACATCCAGTGGCATAACGTGCCCCCAAAAACAGGAGGGGGAGCCAACTTTCAACAAAAAGTGCTAATGATTTTCGAAGAGGCAAAATACGTGTTTAAACGAGCGCAAAATTTATTGCCCGTGCACAATTTGCCCGCAAGTTGCTCGCACATACAAGGGTGGGGGGCCAAGACACCCCCCCCTAGCCCCTCCGACGCTACGCCACTGAAAACATCGAACTGGTTTTGGTAGGCCATAAGCTGCAACTTCTTAAAATGAGATCCTTCGCGATGCATTTCGATTGATTGACCTTCACTTCGTTTTTCGACGCAGTGCGCATTGTGCAAACTAACTGAGCTGTGTTTAGGCCTAAAGGAGGTCATATCATTTTTGCAGACGGCTGCTATTTTGATCGTTTTTGGATAGTGCTCGTATATGCGGCCTAGATCGCGTTATAGCAACAATATCGTAACTTCACGCTGCTGTTAGTGCTCGCTCAACTTGAGCAGATTTCCCCAGCGCATTGCCATTATACCACCACAGCGGCGCGCAGCATGCTTTTACAATAATGACTAATAACTTTCTCATCCTCTCGTCCTCTCATCCTCGCCACTGTTTGTGCAGAGCGGCGATACATCGCTATAGGCGGAATCAAGGCTGAGCCCTCGCAATCCGAGCAGTTGCTATAGGCGCCCGTGATACACTTCTTGATGTTTACGGTTCAGCGCCATAGCTGCTAGTTCCAGTGTTCTATTTGCTGAAAGAGTGGGGAGAGGGGTTGTTCCTATCATTAGAAACTTGACATTATCATCTTATCACGAAACTTTACGTTATTATTTAGGCCAATGATATTTTATGCACTTCCGTTTGAAAATATGGATATTTTTGAAGTTAAGCGATCAATTTATACACATACGTGGAGGGAATACGCATCGGCAAGTAGCCTCAAATAAGAGCCAGAATGCCCACACGTGCACAGTACATGTACAACCACTAAAAATTCTACCACGACACAGTTTATCTTAGACAACACAATAGAAGCATAGGTTTAAACGTGCTCGAGTTAGGCTACGTACTAGCCAACATCTGGGCAGCCGTGAGCCTGTACATGACATTGTGTAGAGTTAAGCCTACAGGTTCCATGCCCCGAATCCGTCCGCCTCTCTCCGTATAACGCAACCTGACGAGATTCCTGAGTTCATGCTGGATAATAGCAGCGATCAGCACAGCGCTGAAACACTTGATGTTGGATAAGCAGTTAGGACGAGGTGGATTACAGCAAGTGGCAGATCTAGGGGTGGGGGGAGTGTATAGC
Organism: Chamaedrilus cognettii; assembly: GCA_034695025.1. Classification (NCBI taxonomy): domain Eukaryota; kingdom Metazoa; phylum Annelida; class Clitellata; order Enchytraeida; family Enchytraeidae; genus Chamaedrilus; species Chamaedrilus cognettii. Next base: position 41,372 of record JAQIWG010000095.1, on the reverse strand, counting down.
CCCTCGACTCTTGTTCGTATATTAATATGAATTCTGAGAATTGTGCAAAAAGTACGACGGGTGTCAACCCCTCCTGACTAGGTCTATAAGAAATGACCCCCTGTATTATTTAAGTTGGTGTTGAATACAAGCGACAAATTTTCAAATCTGTTCTCATTTCTGTGAACTCCGGTCGTGTGTTCGTTTCGAAGTGAAATGTACCATGCTTGAACTTAGTTCCGTACCCCTCCCCGGAACTACACGTGAATTTTTTGTCCATGCGGAGAAAAAAGTAAACATTTTACTTCGGGGTGCCACAAAATTCCCCCCCTCTCCCTTTTGGATCATTCTATAAAGTGCATTCTCCCCCCCCCCCCCATGATGAAGTTCTGATCTAGCACTGCGTGGCTGCAGCCGTGCAGCGACCTGGCTGATCGCAGTGCAGCGGGATATCAGCGGGATATCAGTCGTAAAGTTGCGTTGGTAGTTTTGCAACGGATTAACGAGCGCCGACCAGTTAGCTAACAGCCAGCTGCCTAAGTGGCTGTTTCGTGGATCAGTTGTCGCTTTGCGTCGATGAAGGGAATGCATGGACTGCACTAATAGTTTAACGTTATCAGTTGATAGTTATGTAAGCCTAGTGCTTCCCAAATTATCCCAGAGCCGCGCGCATCCCGTTTAACGAATGCATGCGTATAGGTAAAGGCCTGCTCTGGACCAAGGCTGGTCTAAAGTCGAACAGTATGCCTGGATTTCGTTAGGCTACCGAATACCGATTATAGTACGACATTATAGGTGACTATTGGAGATATCATTCTGTGAAAATATTTAGGGTCTTCATTACGCTAGTAGTTATTTCTAGTAGGCTATGATTTCTGCGAAGTCGCGTTGCCTACTTGCCGCGATGCCTTTCTTGAGCGGATGAACATAAGTAATTCAGTCCATTCATTGCTTCCTAACAACAACATTCTATTTGCACGTGAAAATTACTACTGAATGGATTCTGAAACTTTCCAGGAAAACCACCAAAGTAAACTGCGTCCTAATACAGTAGCCAGTAGCCTATATATCCATTCGATCGGATCTCGTACGCGCTACGCCCACAATGCCACCCACACCCCGCCCATGATGCCTGCTACTCTCAACTTTACGCTGTCGAGTACCCCTGTCACTCTTGTCTCCCCCGTGCCTCGCATGGAGAGCCTCGTCCCCACCCACGTCGCGCGCAACCCTCTCACAGCTGGCTACGTGATCGCCGTCCTCGTGCTCGGATCGCTGTGCGTCATGTTCGGCGCCATCTACGGTTACATCCACTACACGAAAATCAGTCCTCGGCTCGGGCGCAGCGTGCGCTACTTCAAGGACACCTCTGAGAAGGGGGAGGCTCACGGGGCGAGCGGCGCCTCCACGCACATCTTCCTCGTCAGGAACTCACGGTCGTTCCAGTCGATGAGGACCTTGCAGCAGCCGGCGCGGAACTTGCAGCAGCCCGTGCTGTGAGGCGGAGGTCGGGAAGATTTATCTAGTCACCATTCTGAGGGTAGTTAGTGTGTAAGCCTGCGTGTGTTTTGTGAGGCCCGAGGAAGAATATTCCAGTTCTTTATGCTGTGCAAGCGACAGCCTACATGTATAATAATCATCATCATTCTGTCGTCATGATGCAGGTTCGGGCTAATGACCTATACTAGTATTGTGAATGCAGCGCCGCCTCACGCTGAGTCGCATTCACTTACATGTGGGCATTCATCTACTGTACATGCGGACCTATTTTGAATTAGGCTTATATAAAAAACTATACGTGTCACGTAGGCCTGATATTTTTTTCCTTCAATCGTCTATTTGCTTATTAGCTGCATGTACAATACGTTACGACTGTGATTGATAGTACTGCAACTGTTGAATGCTGATTATGATAGGAGCTTAATTTTAAGTTGTAAGGCTATTATTATTCACTTACGCATATTATTATTATTATTATTATTATTATATTGTAGTGTCTGCACTCTGCAGTGCGCTGTTCTCACTGAACATTCTTATATGTGCGGCCATGCATATATACGCTGGGAATGCCATTATATTGTATGGTAACCGGCATCATAGCAGCCGAGGCCCACATGCGCGTACTCCAGGGATTATTCTTGGAGGCATATCTAGAAAAGTAGAGCTGGAAGTCTAATACTTATGGCCCAAAGGCAAAGGCATAGGCACGCCGGAAGTGCCACAGATTTATTGTAAGCGGGTCTATCATAATCGGAACTCAGAAAGTAGGCCGTACAGACGTCTAGGACTCTACGAAACTCCAGGAAACGATAATAGGCATTGGCAGTAAACAACCACCACTTAGTTCATATACGGTCTGGAAATTGCTTGCAATATATCGTTTCACTTGGTCAAAGATCAAAGGCATAAAAAACATGAAAATCCGTTAACAAATAAAAAATGTTTTATTTACCTGAAAACATAAGCCTACAAACAACAAACCGACAGACTTACGATGTTCTTTCTATTCCATTTTTACGAGATACTTTTGGTATGTTACAAGGCTGTATACATGTACACGTACTTGTATGCCTACCTGTATCATACCATCTGTGCATATATTCTATGCAATAATGCATGGAAATTGATAATTTATGAAAATCATTGTGCATATATTCTGTGCAATAATGCATGGAAATTGATAATTTATGAAAATCATTGTGCATATATTCTATGCAATAACGCATGGAAACTGATAATGTATGAAAATCATTGTGCATGCACTGCAATAACGGTCGAATACTGGCTGCAAAATGTTACCAAAATAAACAACAACCTGTTTCCGTCTAGAGTCTAGCTGTACCGTACTAGCTTTGAGAAACATTGAGCACCTGTGCTATCGTGTCGGCGAGAAGTCAAAAATAGCTCCATCTATCAGTTTTACCATGCTGCCGCTGCACTTGTTCCCGCCTAGTAGTTCATATCCTGGAAGGGTTTAACTGTTAGCCTACGTTTACAGTTGCACTCGTTTGTATTCAAATCATGCATAAACTCAAATAATCACTATTGATTTTTAGTATCTAATCAAATAAATCAGGCAATGTATCTAATCCAATTACTGACGCCGATAACTTAAACAGTCAGACTTGCTTGGCGTGAAATTGTAGCACACATTCTAAACACAAAATTCAGAGGTAATTCAGTGTTAAACTCAAACCAATCCAAAACCAGACTACCAAGTCAATACAATGCATTGAAACAGTAATACTTACATTTACTCATCCGACTGGACAGAAACAGAATACAGTCGTATAATACGAGCACGATCCGCACGCTGCAAGCTTAATTTCAAACGCAAATAAAACTCAATAGAGACGCAGAACATAATCTGCTTGAAAAAGTAGACACGAGGCTCTAGTGGCTCTAATATGGTGAATGGTCACGGTAACCATAAATAAGTTTCGAGTTGCTCATGAAACATGAAAAATTTATAAAAAATTGAACATTCATTGCTTATTTAACGAAAACTTCCACCAGCTCAAGCTGCAAAGTTCAAAGGGTGTCAAGTAACGTGCACTCATAAAATTATTCTGAAATAATTGTAAAGTTAGTTGCATAAGAAAAGTAACAATACTTCATAATGCAATTAGGCTGGCTTTCATCTTCTAGCTTTCTATCAATTTATCAAAAGCAGCCACAAACTACAAGGGTATGAATTTGAAACTATTCTTCTCTGCAAAGATTGAATCCAACAAAAATTCGACATCAGCATTTAATATCGACCAATTTGCACCCGAATTAGATCGGCCACTATACTGTATTTCGTTATTCAATGTGGACTGTATTCAAAGCACATGCAAACAGAGCTCACACGCGCTGAGTAAAGCAAAGCAATATGACACAGTGCCTAAAATATTTCAAAACCCATGCACGGCTATGGCTAAGGCTATTGGATTCTATCTTCAAATTCATCATATTGTGTTCAATGTCTTCATCCAATGACTTAATTCAAGTGCCTCGTTCAATCAATAAATGTGGTCTCAAACACTGAAGCTTTCAGTAAAGTGAATCAATTGCTTTATTTCACCACAAGAATAACAATTTAGCAATCACAAAGCAAAAAATATACAAACTATCCTACCGATGCATGAAATGATAAACCACCAGCTTCACTCAATAGAGGTTCCCTAGGGTGAACACCAGCTCCGAAAATGGTACGGTACAAACAATCCATGCCAACGCTTCATTTGCTGACACAGCTTTCAAATCGACATCGAGCGCTGAAGTGAGACTTCCATCACAGCACTAACAATAATTAACAAAAAAACGCTTTCGCCACGGTCCATAGCGTCCAATGCATTGCTGTAGAATCCAGATATTATTTTAAAGAAATTTATGATCTTCACACAATCTGTTTGACCCACTTGGAACTCATTGGTCGACCTGTGACCCCCTTACAGTTCATAGGTCAGTGTCGGCAGCCTGTGCGACAATGCAGAAGACAAAGGAGAGACAGCCGATGCGGACGTGAGCGCCGTGGTGCAGCACAGCCGACCCCTCCCAGCCTGCAGTGCCGTCCATCGCTGCACCACGCCGCGCCGCGCACCCGCACCACTGCACAGCAACACAGAACCCTGCTGAAGTTGTTCAGTCATCATGACAGAACAACTTCAATGCTTAACAAACCTAGATAAATTTACAATCAATTTAATAAGCATATGCAAGCAAGACTAAATATTGCCCCCAGCATGTAACCAGAAACAAGCACAACATCTCAATTCTACAAACTCACCCTGCTCGACATCAAGGCCAGACCGTCCTTCCTCTCCTCCTCCCCCTGCCCCCCTCTGCTCCTCCCATTCCCCTCGTCCACGCCTCCCTCACAGTTCCGCTCAAATGGTCGCGTCGCCTCGATCAAATTCCTCACGTTGTTGACGCTCTTGGTCGCGGGTCGCTGGAACGGAACGGACGACTTGGCAGAGATATCGCACGAGTAGAGAACGTCGTTGACCGTCGTGCCGTGCCCGCTGTAGTTGAGCAGCTCGTACTGACCGCTCAGCTGTCACACAGCATGTCCACTCTACCACTAGAGCTTTGTCTTTGTACACGATACAGGATGTATCAGAACCGTATCGATATGCACTCAAAACATAGAAACAAAAAGAAAGAACTGTGAATCTACTACTGTCCATGAATTAGGATACGGATGACAGAATACTGACCATTTCTGATGGCAGCAGAAGCACGATTAAAGCCAAATCGCTAATTCTTCAGATCACAATGCATGGGCATAGTTCGGCCTTCAAAGCTTCAACAATCCAAAAAATTTACTTAGAATTGAAACCTCCAGTCGATCATTAAACAATTCAAAATGGAAAATTGAATCACTGAGCACAATCGTATGCCGTTATAATCACAATATTCCATAGAAAATGCATCGCCAAATAAGAAAGAAAGTTTTAAATGGCATACGTCAAATCATTGCACGTATGTGTGCTTGTAGACTCTGACACTTGAAGACCAGGGAAATACCTCATCAGGGAAATACCTCATCAGGGAAATACTTCATCAGGGAAATACCTCATCGTAGAAGATGCAGGCGTGTTTAGCCGATGCGTTGTTACAGTGACCAAACTCTTCCAGGCACACGTCCATATCCACGCCTGCACAGGCATCCACGTAACAAACATTTGTAAGTAAATAAGCACATTATCTGCTTAATTACTAGATACGATTCTGTAACCATAAAGAGTTTCTTTGACATATAGACTTTTAGTTCACAACTCAAGAAGATATATTTTAAAATCAGCTTTAATTAAGGAACAAGCACATTCAATTATTAATTAAGCAAGAATTTTTAATCATTTACAAATTAAACACCATACGGCACTGTGCCTGATACCGAGAACATGATTTGAGGTGATCATGATTCAGCCAATGAGCTCAATGATCCAAGTAAACCTATTTTTAAAATATCCGTCTCAAAACACTACAATGGCTTGAGACTGACATTAAAAAAATAAACAATTTAGCTCAAAATGCAGTTTGCTAAAAAATGCCCTATCTCTGCCATCAATATAGGACAAAATTGTACAGAAAACGACATCAAAGTTAACGAACCAGTCGTATTAATATATATACTTCAGTTTTGAATGTGATTGACAACAGTCAAATTGACTTATTATATTGATAACAGCAGCACAGAAAAAAAGGTATCTAGAAAACAGATTCAACAATGGCTGCAAACACTAGAAGAACTGTAAACTGTTAGTTGCACTTTTCTAATCTCCATTCAAGTACAAAATGAGTATTAAATTGTATCCAAAAAGATCATCTGACCAGTGCCGATGGTGAGAGACCGGTAGAGCATGGGGACAGGTGGGAGGGGGGAAGGTGTGGGGGAGTAGGGGGGGTCAGTGACCAATACAGGACATAGGAGCGCGCGCGGGGCGTAGCGACTCCAATACTCTGCACACAGAACGAATAGCATCTCATGAATCCACCGGGTAATATAAACATTTTAATGAAGTAGTCTTGTATTTTTTTAGATTGAGAATAAAGAATTGTAAACAGCTCACAGAAGACATAACTATTACAAAACATTAACATTTTATTTTCATGGTGTATTCTAAGATAAAGCTACTATCACACACTGTTGCTCAAAAGCCCCTCAGATACATACGATCTATAGTGAGAGGAATGACTGTTATACCTTCCTCTACAGAATGACCGCTAAAGTTGTTTGATCCAAATCCATTTTTCGCTGATTCGACAATCGCCTGCTTGTCGGCTAGCTGTTTGTGAGACCTCAAAGTTTTCCTCACACACCCCTCCTCCGCCTCAAAACTAACATCTGCTCCCTCCACCACCGGTTCACTCATGCCAACATTAAAAGGAATGATATCTGTCTCCGTCCAGTCCTCCTCTTCATCTGGCTGTGAGTCCAGCTCTGGGTCCTCGTATGGGGGAGAGGAGACTACAATACCAGCCAGCTCAGCCTCGCCAGCCAGTGTCTCAGGGGGAGCTGACAGGGGAACAGCGCCCGTTCTGATCGGCTCAGGAGTCAGGCTGTCGGCAGGGTCGTCGACAATACCGTTGAGGTTCGCCGCGGGGGCAGGGTTGGGTTTGTTGGGATCGGAGCTTGGCGGTAGAGAGTGCAGCGTCGATGAGTACAGCGTTGTCATAGCATGAGAAACCTGAGCAAGAATGCACCCAGTGGGCTTGTACAACATTGATAGCCCAACTATTATTATTGATTATTGATTAATTGATTATTGATATAGTTGTTAACAACAGATGCAGATTCTAGTGTCACGTGGTCCGGTGTGACATAATTCAAGGAGCCGTCAATTTGCTAATTTTGTTAGCCCAAAAAGCTGAAATGCGGTGGATTAACAGAGAAAAATAGAAGTAAAATTGAAACATATAGATTTTAAAAATTGTTTACATCAAATGAAGAATTGTACATGCATTCCACCGATCATTTCTATTTTAATCATTGATCACAGCTCAGTTATTACGAGGGTCTACATTTTAGCACGTGTATCTATTGTGGCCTACAAAATACTATTTTAATTCAACAATTGTAGTTAGAAGTTCGAATTGTACGCCAAGTTCAAACACAATGCACATTACACTGCATCATCCCGGTATCCTAAAATTCTGCATTTTCAAATGGGACATTGAACACACTGACCACTGCTCTCATACGTCATAGAGGTACACAATCACGTAGTTCACAAACCATATTATGCACGCTAGCAGGCTCAGTGTTCTGCTGGTCTTCGTTTGACTGACACGTGCTGTAGCGCGGCCCAGAGGAGTAAGACCGGGCTGCATACATGGCCCTGATGGCCTCAGGCACCTACATCACACAGTAACACTATGCTTCCGCTACTATTGAACTGCACCCGTGAACTGACAACATACTGGTTTTTTTCGCACATAGGTTGCTAAAACAGTATGCTGAACAATACAGCTAGGAAGTTACAAGCAGCACAAAGTTACAGTACTTAGTCAAACTGTCCTGCCATGCCGCAATTGTTTTCTTGATTCCAATGAATAAAATTCGAGCCCCTTTACATTTCAAAGACATCCTGTTGGCAAAATAAAAATTCCTAAACTGCAAGGGATTTGTTGCGAAAATTTTTATTATTAATCCTGTTCATTACTTGATCCTAGTAATTCTGCAAGCTTCAACATCGCCACAACAGCCTCAATAGTTACAACTTCAACAGCACGGCAACACCCTCAGAAACATCATCATCATCATCACCATCAGCAGCAGCAGCAGCAGCTGCAGCAGACCTTGGTCAGTGGTCGCTGTGCGTGCTGCAGCTTGACCCTGAAGGACGGGTTAGTGCGGTGGACCTTGTTGAGGAACTGGAGCTTGACGGCGTGGGGATCGATGGGGCCGGTGTAGCGGTCCCACAGGCGAATACGCTCAGTCAGCTGGACCGACTTGAGCAGCAGCTCGTCCTACACACCCACACACTCAGCGCTCTCCACACAACTACATGCTTGACACAACTACGTAGTTGACACAACCATATACTTGACACAACCACATACTTGACACAACCACATACTTGACACAATCACATACTTAACACAATTACATACTTGACAAAACTACATACTTGACACAACTGCATACTTGACATAACTACATACTCACACACTGCGTTCTCCACGCAACTCATTCAATAACCTAGTACCACACTAGAGGCAATTATAATGAACAGTCTTATCATCTCGTCGTGTTCAACAACTAAAAGTATTTCAACACACAATTGCAGATAATAGAAATAAGTAATTTTTAAACTGGCATATTTTGACATGCGCCCAAAGTCATACATTAGAACAAGACAGTTACATTTTCATACAGTAATTACTGAGGGCGAGAGATGCAAAATCGAAAAAGAGATCAAAGTCACGGTGAAAGCAGCTTGCTGCAATAGGCAAAAGCAGTTTAGCCTGTATGCATCTGATCAGCTAAATAAACAGAGACAGAGTGCGTACAGAGTGCGTAATGCCTTGTGTTTAAGCATGGTGTTCAAAAGCGTAATGTGTGAGTGTGAATGAGATATTTACCAGGGCGTGTTCCACGTGGTTGGGACACATCCAGCGTCCGTATGGGGGCGCGGTGAGGGGCGGATTGAGGCAGTCAAGGTGAAACACCAGGGGGCAGTAGTCACACTGCATGAGCGCCGCCACGCGACAACTCCTAAACCATACAAACGAGTAGTGTAAGCTTCAAATTAATTTAAACCTCATACAGAGAAAAAATACATGAAAAATATCAAAATCTACAAGCTACATTTCACTTAGCCTATGGCATATGGCTAAACCCATTCTAAAGTTGAGGATTAGGTAAATAAGTGAAGTTAGTACAAAAGGAGTTAAGGTACATTAGTGATTCAATTTTATACATAAAAAAAACACAAAATCATACCATGTGATTTATAGAGAAAATAATAAATTTCAAAAATGTCGAAATATAGAAACAGACAAAAAGAATGGAAAAAAATGATTAAATGAAATTCAACTAACTATATCAATGAAATAAATTTAGCTGTCCGGACAAAATTAAAAAAATTTCATTAAAATAATCTTCATTTCAGTCTTTTTTGTTTCGCTCAATTTCACTCTACTAATGACAAAATCAACCAACAGAGACAAATGTTGTTGCAGATGCAAATCCTACCGGTTGCACATGAAGCAGAGTTTTGCTGGGAGCGGCACCAGTCCTTTATCTAACTCAATCACATTTCGTTTCGTCGGCACCCCCCGACCCCCATCACCTCGAGTAGGCTTGCGCTTCAGAGAACCAACTTTGCTAGAACCTGCCAGCAAACTCAAATCTTTCTAGTAGCCACCAGCAAACACAAACTTTGATCAAATCTACCAGCAAACCATAACAATGCTTGAACCTGCCAGCAAACCAAAACTTCCTTTGAAGGCTATACAGATTAGAGGACTTCACTCATTCATGAATTAAAGTGGCAGACTGAAGACATACTCAAAAATTCAAGATGGAGGGAGGACAACTGACCAGGGAAGTTGATGGGGCAGACAACGTCCTTGGGCAGTTCAAACTGTCGAGGATTGAGAACTTTGGTGGCGCGCGCGAGCAGGCGCAGGGGATTGAGTTGCTCCTCCTCCGTCACCTCGCTCAGATCCAGCATGTCCCCGTACTCGCCCCCCTCCCCCCCCGGTCCCCCCTCCCCCCCCGCACCCCTCAATCGGCGGGCAGATGGCGCCCCCGTGGTGAGACGAGATTTGTTGGTCGCGGGGGGGCCGGCGTCGCTGTGTCGACTCTTGGAGCTGCAGGTAGAGCCCGTGTCGTCATCCTGAGCACAGGGGCCAGGTGGTTTACGAGCAGTGATGCCATGGGGCCCGAGCAAAATATCCCTAGATTCTGGGGATCTCGGTCAAAAATATCCCAAGATTGCATTTTTTAACCAAAACTATCCCCAGCTCCCATAATAAAATGGACCATTAAAAAAAAAATCCTAGATATCTGGGATTGAGCTAAACATCAGAAAAATCAATCACTGAAATATCCCTAAATCTAGTGATGCACCCATAGCAAAGGCATCACTGCTTTTGAGGGAAAGGGAAGAGAAAACTCTTAGGTTTTTGCAGTCTGCGTACTGCGTACTGTATAGTAACATTGGAGTATTACATGCAGTCCGGTTCCGCGTCTCGAGGCAAACAAAAAACCACTCCCCCTTCATTAGTCGCCTCTTGTGACACCCCCAGATATTCAAAAACCCACTGCCTAAAAAGTTAAGCAAAAGGTGTTGTAGAATGAAGATAGAGTGATGGTGAACCAACCTCGATGAGCGGCTTGGTGCGGCAGTAGTGACAGAGCCATTCACCAGGGGGAACATCGTCCTCCTCCAGCGGCGGATCACTGTTCAACAACAACCACATAACAATTTTAATTCAGAATTTTGTCATGATTAGGCATCGAACAATTTAGCTTTAAAATTGTATGTAACTTGAAACACAGTATCCCGTCCCCTCCCTCCCCTCCCGCCGTCTCTTAAATAGGGTTCTCAACTCACTGGCACTGGAGGTGGAATGCGGCGGAGCACTTGTCGCAGCAGAGCAGGTCGCCGCCCTCCTTGCAGCTATCGCAGCAGTCGTGGTTGGGGATCTTGCCCGGTTTGCGGCACACGATGCGCTCCTTGACGCGCAGGCGCCGAGTTTTGTCGTCGATCTGGGGCGGCGCCACCAGTCGGTGGATCTCCTGCACATTCAGGCTTCATTTATAGTATGTTGGTACTTGTACGGCAGGTCCCTGGGGTATCCAAACCCCGCAATCTGACTTATCGTCAACCCTTCCCTTTCGCGGTTAGACCCGCTTCAATCAAAAACTGTATGAATCACAAACCAATTAGCCTACGCCTTAAGATTCTTGTAAAGTAGGCTATCTTCAGTTTGTTCTGGTAGGCTATAATAAGGATGGGCCTTCAAAATTTCATTAAAGTTTCATTTTACTAAATGATCACATCTAACATAATGATTTTTTATGATCTATTTACTTACCTCCATCAAGCCGCCGGACAGATCAATATCATACTCAATGGTCGTCATTCTTATTATTTTGTATTAAAACATAGATAAATAGAAAATAGAATAATAGATAAATCATGTAAATCAAATAAAAACAAAAACCTCCTGAGTATTCAGCGGTGGCGGCCAGCAGGTCAGTCAGTATTTGTCAGTATTTAAATTTTTTAAATATTTTATCGTGGGCACATGATGGTCGTAATCATCTCCCTGTGTTGTTGTTGTTATTGCCATTTTCAGGAAAGAATAATGCCCCATTGCACCAGCTAATGGTTGCTAGTGGTGGTTCCACAGCAGACTTACATTTCATGCTTTGATATCAAATTCAAAATTATAAGTTTTGAAATCGCGACTTAGTCGGATGCGACATAGCCGCGGCGTCTACGGCGCCTAAACCTGCGGAGTGCAGACGCCAGATTTGAAGGGTCTCGGCGTCGCTGTAATCGCATTGTTATGTTAGCATTGATCAAAAAATGAAGAAAGGCGATAGAACGACTGCAGTGACATTGGCGTGATGACAGAACGACTGCATTAATAACAGCGCGCTTCTAAGCTCGTCAGTCAATTATTATAAATACAGTGTTACAAATCAACGTTCAATATCTATATAAAACTGTCTCCTGTACATCAATATCAAAACCTCAAATAATATCAATTGTGAACGGTCATTGTTTCAATATTAGGATCATTGACAGGTTGATGTGAGGCTAGAAATCCTCCAATAATATTCCACCAAGGTTGATCGTGATTATTGGACCTTGGCGCTGAATCAGAACACGAATGATTGATCTTGTCATCATCTCCACACCTGTGAAATCAATGCAGTAATTCGCAACTATGTTTAATTTAAACTCAATTGATATCTGAATGACTTAAAATAAATTGCACCATGACCACACTCTTCAAATCAACGTTCAAAATAGCCTAACAAAGAATTCTAGATTATATTGCAATGTAAATACAATTACAATAACATGTTGGTAAATAGCATCACACTCAAAAAGGTGCACAACTTAATTTTTTACACACAGCAAGTTGAATGCAAACATTTATTTTAATTAAAAAATTATTTTGCAATGCCAAGTTTTTCTTAGCTTTAACCAAGTTGAGAAATTATCTCTGAAAACAGAAAAACCTTCTAACTTTCCGTTTCAATGAACATAGAAACACTTAATCTAAAATTTTATTCACACACTTCATCGCATGAATTTAGAAAAATTCGTTATGGCTAAAGAACAAAAAGTTTTCCAGGGCAGTGGAAGGTGTCCGACCTTGACGGTGCTGTCCATGGCCCCGGAGAAGATCTGACCTCGCGCCATGGCGAGGCACGCCACACTGCCCTCGTGACGTATCAATGTCTGACTGCAGATCATGTTGTCCATGCTCCACACCTGCATCACACATTTGCATAATAATAATAATAATAATAATAATAATAAGTTTAGAGTCCGTTTCGGCGTCCAGGGACGACATCGGGGACCTTAATTGACGCATACTCATTGTCCATGCTCCACAACTGCACAACACATTTGCATAAGCATTTAATTTAACTGCAACTTGTGACGCTTTAGTCATTGCACCACGATATGCCCTAGAAGCAAGAAAAATTCTAGAAAAATATGCTTTAGAATCAAGTGATGTACAGGCCGGGCCAAGTCAACTGTTAACACAAAATAATTGTCTTCATCAACATTATAGTGACTAAAACTTTTCACGTCGAGCAGACTGTGTCGAAAACTGAAGTTGAATTGAAGATGTTCAACCGACACCATGCGCGTGTCTACCACAAAGCTTGAGAGCCAGCCAACAACAACGAATCTACACTGATAACAGATGATTCAACGTTGACAGAAGGTGTGGAGAACAAGCTTGCCTGATCTACAGGCCTCGATGACATACACAAGACTGATACAGTAACCGACCCGCAGAGAGCGATCGTAAGAAGCGCTGAAGACTTTGGTGCCCGACGGCGCATTGAGCACCGTCAGCGCGTACACAGTGCCAGAGTGACCCACCAGCGTCGTCACGTGAGTGTACGTGCCCAGATCCCACACCTGTACACACACACACACAAATACATACAGCGACTAGTAGATGCATCGTTATTATTGGCGCTTTAATATCGACTAATAATGACGACAATAGCCTCCACATTGATAGATAACTATCCAAGGAAAGCTCAACTGCCACAGAGACCTCAGCTGCGCATAGACTGTGCTTACTGGCATAGTCTCACTTACTTGAATGCAGTTCACACTTACTTGATGCAATTCACACTTACGTGAATGCAGTTCACACTTACTTGATGCAATTCACACTTACGTGAATGCAGTTCTAACTTACGTGAATGCAGTTCACACTTACTTGAATGCAGTTCTAACTTACGTGAATGCAGTTTTAACTTACATGAATGCAGTCACACTAATATGTGAATGCAGATGTCACTCACGTGAATGCAGTTCTCGTATGTGCCGCAGAGAACGTGGTGTGACGTAATGGCGATGGAGTAGACGCTGCCGCCAGATGTCTCCAGCTGTCGCACACACTCCAGGGTGTCCATGTCCCAGATCTGGGCATCAGTTGAACACCCACAGCAAACATTTCAAGCAAAGCATAAGTAAGAGATAAATAAGTTCATTTGAAATCATCATGCAATTACTTACAAAGCAGATTTTGTCCACCATAAAGATACGTCCTTCGATGACGCCTAAATAAAGAACAACAAAATACAAATACATATAGAACTTAAATGAAGAAAAATGCTCAACTTTTTCCATCCGTAAAGTTAATTAATATTGACGCTTATCAACAGCCATCAGAAGAGGCCATAAACAATGAATGCCATTCTCTTATGCAAGCAAGGCGCGCCAGTGCTTAACCTTGATGGTCTGGTACGAGCCGGCGTAGAAGTAGTTCTGAGAGGCGGCGAGGGCCCGGACCCAGTGATTGAGTCCCGTGATACTGCGCTTGAGCTTGAGCGTGTGTACATCCCACACCTGCACCCAGTCATATAGAGGCTAGATACCACACCTGCATGCATACAGGCTACATACCACAGCTGCACCCAGTCACATAGAGGCTAGATACCACACCTGCATGCACACAGGCTAGATACCACACCTGCATGCACACAGGCTACATCCCACACCTGCACCCAGTCACAGAGACTAGATACCACACCTGCATACAGTTGGAGTACGCTAATGACAAAGTACCTCGAGTTCTTAATTTTTATGCCTGGCTTTCTGCAACTGAATTTTCACTGGCTAGTCTTTTATTGAAGTGGTTTGGTCGGCAGGATTTTGACTTAATTGCATGTAAGTATAATATAGAACAGAACGATCTACCCCATCACATACACGAAAAAATTAGAAAATCTTTTGAAGAGTCAGCAAATGCTCTCTCAACTTGATTTTTCTTTTTATTTTATTTGTATTTGCTTGTTCTGCTGATACTGTTGTATTTTGTTTGTGGAAACTGCCCCAGAGGCAAATAAAATATTTATATAATACAGCACGTTGTCGATGATATTGCACCTTGTCGAGGATATAGCACCTTGTCAATAATACAGTATGTTGACGATGATGACACAATGCATTGATGGTGCAGTATGTCGATGATACAGTATGTTGATGATGATAGCACAATATATTGATAATGCAGTACCTGGTTTATGACACAGTACCTTGTTGATGATACACTACCTTGTTGATGATACAGTACCTGGTTGATGATACAGTACCTTGTTGATGATACAGTACCTGGTTGATGATACAGTACCTTGTTGATGATACAGCACCTTGTTGATGATACAGTACCTTGTTGCTGATACAGCACCTGGTTGATGATACAGTACCTGGTTGATGATACAGTACCTGGTTGATGATACAGTACCTGGTTGATAATACAGTATCTGGTTGATGTTACAGTACCTGGATGATGATACAGTACCTGGTTGATGATACAGTACCTGGTTGATGATACAGTACCTTGATGATACGCAGAGAGCCGCTAAGCAGCATGTTCTTGGCACAGACGAGCGTGCAGACCGGGTTGTCATGGGCCTCTATCACCTTCTCCTTCTCAAACGTCTCTATGTTCCACACCTGCACCCATCCACCGCATATATCTCTATGTTCCGCACATGCACCCATCCACCGCATATATCTCTATGTTCCACACATGCACCCATCTACTGCATATCCACCCTCATTATCAACTACCTTCACTATCAGCTCTAAATAAAACACTTGTTTGTTAATAAATGTTACTAATTGATACTATTTACTATTTACTACAATATATACCAAAATATTTTATTACAAATTAATTGACCTTAAAAGTAGAGGTCTTCATAAAAAAAAGCTTTACTATTTAAACTGTCTGTTTCATCAAAGCCATTCATTGCGAACTCGATTGCATCGACATTTAACACTTCATCTACATTGAGCTCACAGTAGCGTGCAAATCAAAAAATCCTTTGCTGTCAAAAAAGAGACGCAAATTTGCCATCAACTATATGTATAGACATGCAGTGACCAGTATGGTGCAGTACTGAAATATAAAGTACTGACCAGTAAGGTGCAGTCCTGAGATATAAAGTACTGACCAGCATGGTGCAGTCTTGAGATATAAAGTACTGACCAGCATGGTGCAGTCCTGAGATATAAAGTACTGACCAGTATGGTGCAGTCCTGAGATATAAAGAACTGATCAGTATGGTGCAGTCCTGAGATATAAAGTACTGACCAGTATGGTGCAGTCCTGAGATATAAAGTACTGACTAGTATGGTGCAGTCCTGCGAGCCGCTGTAGAGCTTGTTGCCGTAAACAGACAGCGCGAGCACGATGCCCTGGTGACCCTCCAGTGTCTTGAGGCACTTGTACGACGTCGCCGTGTCCCACACCTCACAACACAAATATAGAAGTAATCCGCAGCCCAGAGCTCCCAGTGTCCTAACCCCTACAACACAAATATGGTATCAGCTCGCACCCCAGAGCTCCCTGTGTTTCACATCCTACAACACAAACACAGAATCAGTCCTTAGTGCAGAGCCCCCGGGTGAGTCGTAAGCAACGTCCAAGGAAGAAAAAAGAAGCCATCTACACTTAGCTCTGAATTGGATCATTCTTTATTACGACACAGTCTTTGAAATACCAATCACCACACCTCTGACAACATGCTACAACAAACAAAGAGTACAAAAGGAGAGTTTGACGAGGCCGTTACCTTGATGGTTTTGTCAGAGGAACCGCTGAAGAGGAAGTCCTGATGCACACACAGACACCAGACCGGGCCCCCGTGCCCCACAAACGTGCCCTTGCACTTGAAGATCTGTTGGGGGTCAAACGCTGCACGAAATATGTCAACGAGGGCTTATCAGCAATTCCTAAATAACTTCATCAGCATCAGAATGTCTACTATAAACACACATTAAATCATTTAATCAAAATACTAAATACTAAATTAGATAATAATTATGATATGACAGAAAATGTTGGCAGTCAATTTTCACATCATATTATCTTCATTATCATTAAAATATCAGTAAAATTAATATTTGGAATTCTACAATGCCGAGATCAATGCTGTAACAGATAACAATTTTTTTTATTAATTTTATCAAAATCTTAACTCAAATTGATAAAAAATTGATATAACTGAACACAAAAGGACTTCTAGATTTAATCTAGTTATGGGATTCGAATCAACAGAATAGTCCAACTTCAGAAAAGTGAACTGAAGAAAGAAATGTTCACCGCCGATGCAACATACCCAAGCAACTCAAAACATTAGCGCTGATCAAATAGTTAACAACTTTAGCACAGAAACATACCTCCAGTTTGCCCACTGAGAATCACTTGAAGGTGATCCTGTAAAAAATATACATGCACGTAGTCAACTGATCACATTATCTGCATCCAGAGAATTACCACACATATATCAATTCTAAAACTTAAAGCAAACCCAATACGTGAAATTTGTTAGCACACAGTACACTTTAAAAACGAGAATCCCCAAAAATTCATCGCCGCTATAAATGAAAGAATAAAAATTGTATTTTATACGTACGTGCAACGTTGAAATTTGAGAGCACATTGGATCAAGCCGGTCCATATAATCTGAAAATGAAGAATTTTTATATACAGCAATAAAATCAAATGAACCATTGCTGAATGATGCCTAGATGGAAACTGGTGAATTGCAAGAAAGAAAAAAATTATGAACCACCAACCCGATGACAACACAAAAGAACCTCAGATACGCGAACAATAGCTGTCAATATAGCCTTGGTTAATCATCTCAAATTACTTAACTGAATAGTAAGTTTAAAATCAATCAAATATATATGTACAACAATAAATTAAGAAACTGCTCATTCTTCCATCTCATTCCAGCGTATACCTTCGACGGACTTTTCCAGTGTCTCAACCTTCTCCGACATTTGTCCGAGCATGGAGCGGAGGAAGCCGATCTCCTGATCCTTCTGCTGGACAAGCTCCGCTAGGTCGGCCATCTTGCCCTCGGTGCGCTCGATGAAGCCCCTCATCGCCTCGTACGGACAGCAGCGCAGGTGCGTGTCCAACTCCGCCCTCGTCCCACGGAACGGACACCTGGAATACGACGGACAACAAATACGGAAGCATGCGAGTCAGGAAATAAGGCACTCGTTGAATTTAGAAGAGTAGCTTACTCAATTGTAACTACTTAAGTTTCTATATTTCAAAAATCGGATTTTCTACATTTTCAAGCATCTGTGCATAAATATCAGTTCTGCTATTGATGATAATTTCAATGATTACAACGTGCAGTATTTTAGACAAAAGAATGCCATGAAAGAACAGCAGCTACAACACAAACATCTACGAAAATCTCAATATCCATGAAAATATTTGTCCGCAGGTAGTATTTTAGTATAACTAAAATACGTAAATAAATGGCTCACAGTTGTAGCCAGTTGCCATTTTGTTGAGAGGAGAATACGTACATATTTTCCATATACAGTAAAAAGTAAATTACAGTGACCAGTTACCCATATTTAGTGTGTGAGCAGACAGCATGGTGACATGATAGCACATGTTCTGCTAAATCCTGAAAGCGCAGTCATTTGTAAATTCATAAAATATTCCATCAAACATGGAAACTTACACTTTGTTACAAATTAATTAAAAGGTACAGATAGCATCATGGCGGATATCCATTATGTCATACTCTAAATGTGTTAAAAATCAAGCAAAGTTCCAATGTAGTAGTTATTGTTACAAGTTCTTCTAAATCAGCAAGGATTGAGAGAGACAATTATTGGCAGAATCCACTCATAGCCGAAATTATCCACGCTTGAAGATCAGCAAGCGCTTAAGCCCTATTATAGGCCTACCCTCTTCATGCTAAGGATGGTGATGATATAGAGATTATCATCTACAGCAGGGGTTTCCAACGTGCGGCATGCGTGCCAAAAATGGCACGCCATCACATTTCAAGTGGCACGCGAAATCACCGCTGAAAGTGCCACATTTGCACCCGTCGACGTTGCTAGCTAAGCGTGTCACCTCTGGCACGCATTTATAGGCAGACGAGGACTGCTAAGAACGATATGAAAGATTTCTGTCAGCACCCCCTACCCCCGGTCGTGAATTACGCGTAGGAGAAGGAATTTGCTGGCGACTTCTATTTTGAGTGGCACATGAGATTTGTTGCACAAAAATGTCGCACGCAGCAGAAAAAAGTTGGCAACCACTGATCTACAGGCACTGTGCGCACAGCCTAACTTAAGCAACAGTGAGGCAATGATGTTTTATCCGCACAGAGAATACAAACCTTTCTGAGCACTGAATCACAGTCGGGATTATTTGGACACGCAACTTTAGCGTACTCACAATCCTTCTCATGGGTGCTGTAAGCAAACAGAACGAGGTCAGAAACATTCATCTACAAACTAGCAGAAATCTACGAGTTCTCTCTGATCTGGAACATAATGAAAGAAGTCAATTTAAAGGCAACCAAAAAAGCAACAAAAATCTGGAAATATAACTTTCACTGAATTATAAAAGATCAGCTTTGTTTGACCTAAAAATATATAAAGAAGTTGTAATCACTACTTACTACTCACTGCTGAGGAACAGCAAATAAAGACAATTTGAATGCAAAAACCAATGCTGCTGGCAAACTTGTGCAGAACCCATAAAACAAAATACTATAACACAAACATCATATTTCAGAATAGCAACATACATTAATTACTATGTCATGTTATGCTATCACTATCGTGATAGCATGTTATGCACGTTAAATTCTATAAATATTACCAGCTATAAGTAGCAAAACAAAGATCATACACGTATCTTAACTTAAATCAACAACTAGATGACAAACAATAAGAAATGCGCCAACAGTGGTGCCCCTAGTGACTGACACGCGTGCGTTGAGTTTAACGGTGACCGGGCACCCCGTGGGGTCGACCTCGTAGCAGCTCCCCCCCTCCGCGTGCCCCACTCCCCCTTCGGCCCCCTTCCCCACTGCCGGCCTCGTCCCGTACTGACAGTGGACATACAGTTCGCCGATCTGCTCGGCCAGGTTGAGGTTAGCGACCACCACCGACAGCTTGATGTTGTCCACCGGGCAGTTGACTGAAAGCACCACAGAGGGACACACAACAGTGATGCCTAGACACCAGAGCTGCATAGCATGAAATACTTCACGTCTACTTGTATATCAGATGAATGTATAGTTGTATACCAGTACTGACTTTCAATGCAATAGTTCTAGTCATGTTTTACGAAACACTTAATTGATAATAAGCAAATACGCACGAGTTCAATTTAGATCGCACAGCGCAACAGGGTGCAGAACACAAATAAAATTTGAAACAGTAATCACGGCATTTTAAACGCGCAGCTCAATTGACTGTACAAACGTCAAGAATGCAACTATAATTAACGATTAGAGGCCCGTATGTTAACTGTACAACAGCTACTTTAAACAAAAAGCTAATAGTCTATATAGCGAGTTTAAAAACTTTATAATCACTTTTAAATTATATCAAAAATATCCAAAAATATTAATTACCATTTTCTTGCAAATTCACACAGCGTCTGCAAAATGTATGCTGTAATACAATGAAGACAATACAAGTTAACACAGCCATTATTAAATTTTTTTTTCTCGTTCTCCAATCCAGTATAATAAATAATCGAGTCTAGGACACAGGAAAAGCTTTGTGGGATTCAGAACATGCGCTCGACAAATACAATGACCTAAAAATTCCACTTACATTAGAATCCTGCTCAGATAATAACACAGTATAATTCAGGACTTCTTATTATAATCTCGTCTTAGAATTGTTGTAGATAATTAATACACATGCGCATATGTCTTTGTGGAATAGCTTTCACATGCAGGCATGGATATAAGGTTTTCGAAGTGTGGGGCAGTTATACCCGTATGTTGCTCCACACTAATTGTTTTGTGGAGCAGTTTAGGAAAAGTGTGGAGCAGTTTTTAGGTAACCTAATTCATAATTCTGATCATAAATGGATTGATAATGATATATCATGATGTATATAGTAGTTTTAAATTGTTTCTCAGAGACTTCGCTAGGTCATAACAGTTCAGTGGGCCGAGCTTTACTATCTATTAGTTAACAGACACTCTGGAATCTAGCCATTGCGTATCGAACTGATATTCAAATCTGCAAAAGCTACACGAGAGGGCATCGCAATTACTGCGATGCAGTTTGAGCTTTTGCATCGCAATCGACCCCAAAGTGCATTGCAAATTGAGATGCGACACCGCTTATATCCATCCCTGTTCACATGACACTCCCTTGCTCCCACTCTCAAGCCGCTCAAGACCAAGCTATCAAATAAAGCGGTCATGAGATCGTGCTCCAGACTTTCTGCTCAATCTTGGATAGACCAAACACAGATTTTTTAAACACCTTCACGGTAATCACTCCAGAATTGTTTGCACACTAGCTGCGGCACTATGAAACACTAGCCTATGTTCATTATCATTATGATTAAACTGTAATGAAGCCATTGTTTAACAAATTCATCTCCAAGATGGCGCCATTTCTATGCTTTTTATTCACAACAGGGGCCGTGACACAAGAGGAATGCGGTGATGTATAGACGATAACTATATAGATATGCGCGTGTCTACCCCGCAGAGCACAATGACGGGGTCGACGAGGACTTGGCTGCACAGCGCGCAGAAGAGCATCGAGTTGGGCGGCTCGATGAACACCACCGACTCCAACTGTGCCACGCGCGACACACGCACAACAGCGACTTAGGTTCACTGCATGCATCATCAACAGGCCTGCACAATGTTGAACCATAACTGTACGGCTTGCACTATATTTATGATGCGAAATTAGTAATGCATGCGGATTAGTTTATTACCACTAGCCAACTGCCGTATTTGCCGTCAACTCTGTGATAAATCTCCACAACTAAACATAAAGTAAAGCCACGATGTCATTTCGCATAGGCTTCGGCTAATTTTGCATTGCTACGCAATACTACGTACTACGCAAAAATACTATGCAATGCTACATTTTGAGTACCCAACACTATGATTACCATAGAATGCAAGGGCAGAAAAGGACTGACTGTAGGAAAAGGTTGCGATGCGCTGGCGTGGATGGAGGCGACAGCCTGGGGAATACTGGAAAGAGATTGACTGATGGGAGGAGGAGCTTCCCCAGCCAGAAACTCCGCCTTCAGCTTGTTGTTCTGCACGCAGGCTGCTTCATTAACATTCAATCACAGATGGCTAACACACGCAATCATTTAATATAACTTTAAAAATTAAATTCTAAAAGTATCTGTATTTATCAAAATAAACTTTATATGAAAAAATTCAAAATAAAAAAGTTACTAGTAAATAAATAAATAGCAACAGATTTTTATTCTAAGAAAAATATTTTGCAACAATGCAAACATGGTTCATTCGCCCGTCTACTGAAACATCAAGTACCGTTGAGATATTTATAAAATTTGGTGCCAAAGAATAGCTGTTGATTCTCCATGTTTCATGATGTGATACACAGTTAAAATGAAGTGCACTGCCGCAAAGTTCAATAAATGACCAACCCTGGAAATGACTTGAGAGACCCGCATGTCACTGTGCGGTGTCAGGTGCCCCTCACGACCCCCCTCCTCATCACTGCTCGAGCAGTCCACTTGATGCATACTCAGCAGCTCTACACACACCAACAACTTCTTCTTTATACAACACAGTCATGTAAGTAAAGAGTATGTAAAAAATGGCAAGTGGGTTCAAACCCAGGGAAGTGCTTATATATATTATTTCGTATGCAAACTTGTACATGTAGTGACCATGCAATGGGGAGTCAAAGGTGAACAGGGTCAAATAACGTGAAGCAAACATCAAGCAACCGCCTAGTCAGGGCTTGATCCGCCAGTCACCAAAATTGGCAAAAAAAAATTTGGGGGAGCAGTTGGCAATTTTTTCCATTTGGCAAAAGCCCTTGGCGAAGTTTTATTGAGATCGTTCGTTCTTAGAGGCTCAATTACTGGCTTTATGGTGATGAACGGAGCAATAATTTTATATATTCCATTCCAGGGCACCCAAAGGCAACAACTGGGCAACAAATTTGGTGAAAAAAGGTATCGCCTGGCAAAAACAGAATTCTTTTGGCAAATCTTTTCAATAGGGCGGCAAGACCCAGCTCAGGCCCTGTCCTCAACTAAGTATGATCCTCAACTAAGTATGATCCTCAACTAAGTATAATCCTCAACAAAGTATGATCCTCAACTATATATGATCCTGCACTATATATGATCTTCAACTAAAGATGATCCTCAACTAATATGATCCACAACGAAATATCATCCTCAACTAAGTATGATCCTCAACTAAGTGTAATCCTCAACTATATATGATCCTTAACTATATATGATCCTCAACTAAATATGTTCCTCCATTAATATGATCCTTGACAAAGTATGATCCGCAACTAATATGATCCTCAACTAAGTATGCTCCTCCACAAAGTATGATCCTCAACTATATATGATCCTGCACTGTACATGATCCTAAACTAAATATCATCCTCAACTAAATATGATCCTCAACTAAGTATAATCCTCAACAAAGTATGATCCTCAACTATATATGATCCTGCACTATATATGATCCTCAACTAATATGATCCTAAACTAACATGATTCCTAACTATATATGATCCTGAAATATATATGATCGTCAACTAAATATGATCCTGAACTAATATGATCCTCAACTATATATGATGCTCAACTATATATGATCCTCAACTGAATATGATCTTCAACTAAATATGATGCTCAACTATTATAATCCTGAACTAAGCATGATCCTCAACTATATATGATGCTCAACTATATATGATCCTCAACTAAATATGATCCTCAACTAAATATGATCCTCAAATAAATATGATCCTCAACTAAATAAGATTCTCAACCAGAGATTGATCAGCCAGTCGCAAAAATCGCCAAAAAAGATCTTTTTTAGCAGTAGGCAATTTTTTTTTCCATTTAGCGAAAGCCCTTGGCAAAGTTTTTATTGAGATCCTTCGCTCTTAGAGGCTCAATTACTGGCTTTATGGTGATGAACGGAGCAATAATTTTATATATTCCAGTGCACCCGAAGGGAACAACAGAACTGTGCAACAAATTTGGCGAAAAAAGTATGGCCTGGCGAAAAAATAATTCTTTTGGAAAATTATTTTTGCTAATTTTTTGCAAGAACCATATCAGGTCCTGTGCCTAGTACTTCTTCATGGACGCTCAAACTGCAGGCAACATTAAAATAGACAATGATGAGATAAAATGAAAAACAAATTACAAACTTACCATCTTTGTTCATAACAGCCGATGAACTGAAAAGTCCAGTCACTTCATATGATTCGTGGCCCTAAAACAATAACCCGTCTATGTTTAAAGCATTGTATAATGCTATATACCTTTTGCATGATAGGGCCAAATTTCACGCACACTACGAATGTAGCTTATAATATCGGATATGAAGTACCTTAGTCGGCAGCGCTTAAGACTCAGTCATTATACTCATGAAAATGCGATAATTGTTAGACGCACGCCTATCATTATAGTTTTCATTGAAAGTGATACTTACGAATAACAGCTACCGTGCTAGTATGCTACCATGGAAATTAAACATCCGGGTTACAATTATAGCTCTTACCTTATACCTTACGGTGCATTAAAGGCCGGTAAAATTATGATAATATCGAGACAAAACTTGCCTCAGAATTGACATCCCTCGGATTGAAGTCTCTCTGTATCACATCCCAGCTGTCCGCGCTGCTTGCGATTCCTTTCTTGAATTTCGTCGCTGAGCCCCCAGCGTTCATCGCTTCTCCGGAAATCAAGTTTTGTTCATAAATTGTGCCTATGGATCACGGTATATAGAATACGTGTTCTATATATATACTGTGTATAGATCACATAGATCTAGTGAGAGGCTATGCAATGCAACATAGCTAGTGTTTAAATCATAGTTGTACCTTCTGCAAATCAACCATTCTAATAATTAGACCTGACCCTAAGTAGACTGCTGCATCTGTTAAACAAATACTTGAAGTTAGACGTAAATACAATTATACATGAACATAAAATCAAACAAAATGTAAAAGTATGATGATGAAAGTATGGTGGTGGTGTATAACAAAGACTATTACGGTCAGGCTCTGTGTGAGAGGGCGGGTACGCCGCAAGGGTCAATATTTCGACAAAATAAGGTCAAATTTCCAAAGCACTTTTCAGCTAGCGTCCTAATTGCCAAAAAGTTTAAATCGAATCTTAATCCTAAACCTAGCCCTAAATCTAACCTAACTCTAAACTAGCACTAAGCCTAACGGGGTCCTAACCTTAACTTGCTAACCCTAACTGGGCCCTAACCTATTCTAATAGTTGCGCTGTGAATATGCGTTTCATGTACATTTATGGCAAAACGGTCTTATGTCCTTTTTTATTTCGGCAAATCGATCGATTGCATTTTCGACAAATCGGTTTTCGGAAAATCGGACTGCTCCCATGAGGGCCGCCACATAAGAACCGCTCCCCCTTCTTAAGTCGCCTTTTACAACTCGCTCGGGGAGCTCTGGGCTGCATGTCAATTCTTTGTTCCCCGGCTTGCAGGGATTAAAATGTAAAGTATACAACTACACACAAATGTTAAAAAATGAAAGTACTGCAATTATGTATGGGCCTGCTTATCAGGCCTGTAATAGGCCTGTAATAGGCCCATTTATAAGCCTGTTTTGTCTGTTTATTTGATTCCGTACTGTACGCTGAAATTCTGTTGTGTAGAAATAAAACGTCATTTTCGAGTAACTCTTTTTGATCAACATCCCACAAGGCAATGAGACATCTTAATCGTGATATTGATTAGGCGCTAATTAATTTTTAAGATTATTCATTTAGAGACACTCTCGCCCCCTCACACATCCAAGCATCAGCGACTAACGCGAGCAGTGCAGCGGCGAAAGCAGAAGCCTCGAAAGTGGCAAATTACAACTCAGTTTCCACCAGCCACACCTTCGTTTCTCTCGCATTCGAGACTGGGGGCGTGGTGGTATGAACTTAGCATGCAAGTTTAGCATTTCGTCAAGGACTTGGGCAAGCGGATTACAGCTGTCACCGGGGACAATCAAGAGACTATGTACTTGAAGCAGCGTCTCTATTGCAATTCAGAGAGGAAACGCGTTGTCTATCAGAGAAACTTTGTCAGTGTATACTGCAGTCTTAAGCATTTGGACTATTGGACTTGTTTGATGTTGTTTGATTCTAACAGAAATTCACAGATGCCTTTCTGGACTGGACACTGCATGTTTATCTAAGTATTGTACAGCTGTATAATAGAACTAGATATATATCTTTTTTATTAGGGATTCGAATCTAAAAATTTATGCATTTAATATAGGCCTACCCGGTTAGGGGGGCGAGGGAATCCATTGTTAGCAGCCCCTTGCGCATCTCATGCGTTATAGTGGTCACAAAAATAATGAACACAGGCGCTGGTAGGTCTACTAACTCATCACTGTCGCACATCGAATTCCTATGCGCAGAGCATTGTGGGATAACTGGCTCAGTAAACGGATATCATGAAAATATGCGCATAACGATTTGATTTGGTTTGCTCCCTGATCGTCCCGACGAAATTATGAATATTAAAAACAAAAAAGTTAATTTATTAATACATATTTAGCGAATTAAACAATGATTTGGGCCTAACTCCTGATCAGTAAAGTTTTACCTCTGCAATCCCCTGCTTTGTAAGTGAGGGCTATTGCCATAATGCCAACCTCGTACTTCATTTCATGCGGTTTACTATTAGTATCATAGTATTGATTTTTACGTATTGATAATAATTATTGCGATTCCTTTACGACTTATTTTTATCTACTTGGACATGGGCACTGGTTAGCGAACGCTGCGTAACGAGTCTGACCATACAAGTTCCGAATAGGTAAGAAGAGAGAGAAGTTTTCGACGCTTTCAATGGCAATATGAAAGCATCAAGGAGATGTTTTAATTGCCTCCTATAATTGCTTATAATATATGGGCCAGTTAATTTATTGCTTGTTAGCATAGAATTACATTTATAATATTTTATAGTAGGCCTAATATAACTGACGATCTTTTTGTTGTTAACAGAGGCTATGTCACACCTGCCTCCATCGGCTCCGGAGCCAAACGAACAGCCGCCCTCCTATGAGTCGGTTGTGTCGGGCGATGCTGGATATCCAGAGAAGGGTGAATTTGAACCCTTAACAGGTCAGTGCTTTCTCAACTACCGATGTTTCTTTATTGAATTTTATTTTTTTATTTTTTTATTAATGCGTTGTAACAGGAAGCCTATGGCGCTTGTATATTTAGTATATATTGCTATTAACTTTGGTTTGACTTTTAAATTTTATTTTATTTATTACTTATTTAAGGTTATTTATAGGCACATGGTTAATGCCTACAATTACTAGATCGATTGGATAATAAAATTATAAATATTTAACAGTAGCAGTCGTCTCACGATCTTTTGCTGTATGAAAGTCTAAAGTCTCATTAAGATTATGTTTAAATGTCTCTAAGATGCTCCAGGTGTGTTTCTTCTAACAGCCGGAGCAACACCACAGCACTATCCACCTCAGAGGGGATGCACTTCACAGCATGAGACCGGATTTCAAGGTAGGAACTGGTTGTTTTCATCTCGCTTGAATTTTTCAGTAACTTGAAACTGTAACTTGTAGACCTTTATCAATTATAACTCGTGTGGTTTTTTGACTTGCAATTTAGCCTACTACTAATTAGTGAGTGTCGAGTAAGGTTACGATACGTGCTGAAACATCCCTTTTCTCTCATAGTGAAAACATTTTTATGACTGAACCAACTTAGACAAATCGAATTTACTAGTTTTTTTACTTAATGTCTCCTTTCTCATGAATTTGGCTTCATGAATATTGTCTCATCTGTAGGTAGTAGTGGACTATGAGTGAATATTTTTCGGTATTCCTGTTTGAGTTTTTATAGGCATTAGATGTCTGAATAGAGCCCTGTGCATTGTTGAACCAGGACCCGTCTACACAGCACAGCCTCAGGGGGGTGCGTTGTTGCCTCAGAACACAGCGGGAGGGCAGCAGGGGCTATACCCCTCCAACAGGCCTCCACAACCAGGTACTGAATTTTGTCTCAAATTTGTTGAGTTTTTGCATTTATGGTACGATAGGCTTATCATATGTTGGCTATATGTATGCTATACTTCCGTTGATCGTACTTATAAAAAAATTGTAGTTTAATGCACAGTATAGGTATAGTGTGGTATAGTATATTTGTATATTTGTATATTTGGTATAGTGTGTTAAAATGGATGAAGTATATTAAAATAATTAATTATGTTTTATCCACCAATGTTTCTTATATTGATATTAAAAAAATTCATATTTAGTATGTTTCTATAAATATATTGTAATAATAAAGTAAGAACAATTTTTTTTATTTTGGCACGTTGACTGTCAAAATAATGCTTTCTTTTGATTCCAAGCACTTTATGCGAATAGTAATACTAAAACATTGAACCCTGATTACCAAATAAAGTATATCGTGGGCTGACTTCAACAATGCACCATCAGAGAATGGTCACCTAGAATGGAGATATTTGCGTTCTAAGTTTCTTGGTTGTGTTTTTTTTTTTTTTTTTCTCGATGACTCTGCATGTAGGAATAACAGCAAAATAGAACTTGTATCAACGTGTTCAGAAATTATTCAGTCTTCCAAAATAGTACATTGTTTATCCCTAGAAATATGTAATTTTATCGAAATATTGTTTCAAACGCGATGATGTATTGCAGATGGTGCCTTGTTGCACACACATTTTAGATGGTGCCAAAGCCGCACAAGCAACTTTGTCAAGCCGCACAAGCGGCTTAGCCAAAGCCGTACAAGCCGCAAAGCAACTTTGTCGCACAAGCCGCTTTGCGGCTTGTGCGGCTTCGGTGCCTTGTACATAATTAAATTGTACATAATTCACAAAGCAACAAAAGGGCTTTGTTGCTTTGTACAGAATTTGATTGATTCCTTCAGGCTACAATTAAAGTACCAACGTCCATTCTATAATGAGATGGTGCTTTGTAGCTTTAATAGTTGACTCTTCAGCAAGATCCACTGTAAATGATGCATTGTTGCTGTCAACGAAACCTCGTTTGCTGATGCAGACATGCTTTTATTTTCCAATTTTTCGACCTTTTAGGCTATTCTTTTATGAGATAGTGCATTGTAGCTCGATAGATCTCATTCAGAAGAAAATTCTGCTATATACCTCAAAAAAATTGATATATTGCGATGTTGCAGTCAGCCCACGATATCAAGTGTGTGCTGAACACAATATTGCATAGGATTCTTTGCACAGTAATAATGCATACATTTGTTTCGTTGCAGCCAACCCCTATGTGTTGGGCTACGCGCCGGGGCCGGGGGGTCAGACAGTGATTGTCCAGCAGCCCGGCCCGACCCGGAGACTCGGGTTCGGCGATGTTCCGGTCCAGGTGACGTGTCCCGTGTGTCGCGCGTCAGTTGTCACGTCTGTCACGTACGAGGCTGGCACGTTGACGTTTGTTGTCTGCGCCATACTCTGTCTCGTCGGGTGAGTAGACTGCTGCCTATTTGTCCGTTCCAGGCACCTCTCGGTCTTTGAGCTATGGCTGCGGTATATATTTAGCGACTACATTTGTACAGCGAAATTTAAACTGTCTGCTATTAGCGTATCTGTTCTAAATCTTTTGATTGCGGGGAATTAAAAAAATTATGTTGAAATGTCAGATAGCTGCATAAAAAAAAAAAATTCTTATACTTGACTTTGGTAAGCTGATGTTCACTGTTCAGCTTGATTTCACTCTTTTTCTCTTTAGTGTCTAGTCATTTTCTGTATAATAATTATGAATCTAAAAATATATCCGGGTATCAATTAGCACTCGTAATTTGCTACTTGTAGTATCCATTGAGAGCCTGAGTGGGTAGTGAGTGATGGTAGAAGGGTTGTGATTGATGCAGATGTGATGGTAGAAAGGTTGTGATTGGTGCAGATGTGATGCTGGCTGCTGCCTGATCCCCTTCTGTGCCGATGGCTGCAAGGACGTGGAGCACGTGTGTCCAAACTGTGGCAGCCATGTCGGGCGCTACAACCGACTCTAAGACCGCGCTGTGCGCCAGTGCACCAACCTTGTAGCACAGGAAGCATTTCACAAGGGACCCACGAACAATAGGCGTAGATAGACCCTCTGCTATTGAGCATAACTTCTGCAATCAGTCAGGACTCCAAATCTTTTTGCAATTGAGCTAATCTTACAGATTAATTCTCTGCATTTGCAACATTCTTCTACAGTTCAAATCGTAGTTTGTGATTGTGTCTTTAGCAATGCACATTATTCAGTAATTTTCAGGGCAGTCTAATTGTTAACTTGCAACAGTGTGCGGTAGATAATTTTGATGTGCATTTGAATTCAGAATTATTATGTGATCCGTGTGTAGTGAATAGCGCTGGCTAGTTGCCACTCAACACAAGAAATTGTAGGCCGACAACTTGTATTTGAATTCATGCAGCAGTAATGTTGCGTAGCGATCCACCGTACACAGCAGCTTGTGCTGTCGTGCACCAGTGGTGAACTTGTTTGGTTGCACTGGGTAGTTTAATGGTATCTGATATTAGAAATGTTACTATTAACTATTTCATTGATTGATTACATATTCATTCCTAAACAAATGCATTCATCTTCATTATTTTGCATCTGATTTTTGTTTTATTTTAGCTGACAAAAGTCAATTTGACAAAATAGCTATCATTCGGTTTATAACTAATATGTACAGAATGCAGTAATTAGCAATTACTGCATGAAGCTTACTGTTTGATTACGTTTGTAATATTATTAAGTTAATAATATGAACTAGAATATTTGCCTTTCTATCTATATGCATCTGACTGCTGGATTATATTCTGGTGGAGCGGATATGAATGGATGTAATCAGTTGTCGCATGCGTTGTGTTGTATTTATATTATGAATCTGTTGTTTTTGATATTGTCATTATTTTGATCAAGTTGATTATCTACATATTATATACATATCTACATGCATTTCTGTTTGATTCTCATCTTTTTTTTACTCGAAAATTGTTGCTTTATTTCTTCTATATTTCTAGTCATTTATGATTGGTAATACCCCAATTGATATTTTGTTAGAATTCAAGGTTTGTTTGAAGGTCTGATTACGTAGAACTTGAAAATGTAGCTTACTGTAAAACATGAAATTTTCGCGTACATGTAATGAATTTCATGAATCAGTAAAACTGGCAAGAATTACCAACGAGAAGGCAGAGCTAGAGATGCTAATTATAATTGCCAGTCAACAAGAACGCGAAAATAAACTACAGCTAAATTTTTTCCAACAAAAAACTGATATTATCACGCAGCTCAAATTTCATGTTTTACTAATTTACAGTATTCAATATCCATTGATTAATGTCTCAATATCCAGATCAGTTGCCTGATCTAGATCGATTTTGTTTTAGTTAACCCCAATAGTGATTTCAGGTCTATTGTTTTTATTTAATAAATATATCATCATTGAAAGAAGTGTCTAGTATTGATCACCCAGTATCCATTGATCACCCAGTACCCCAGTAGAGTACCTGATGTACCCAGTATTGATTAGCTTATTTGTGTAGTCTGTATAAATGACAATACTAAAGAAAGAAAGTAACAGTCGGAGTTCTCGATATGACACACCGAATATAATCAATAAGAAATTTCTCTGCTTTTCACCACTATTTCTTTTAGCGTGCACACATAAGGGTAAGGGCAAGTGTGGAGTGTTAAGAGTGTTGTAGACGTTTGTATTACGAGCTGAAAAGCATTGTTGATTAAATTACAATTTGAAACACCTCAAAGAGTTTTTCATTTATATTAAAGAACAGAAACTTAACGTGAAAACAACATGTTAAGTGATACTACATTAAGGGCCGGTTTTTCTAACACGGATTTAATGGTGGTTGAGGATTTGGCATATGCAAAGTGGTGGGTTAAATCCCAAACCACCATTAAATCTGCGTTGGAAAAACCAGCCCTAAGGTGGTAAAGGGCAGCAAGATTAAGCCAGAGGATCTAAACTATCATTAATTTATCTTACCATACCAATAACAAATGATAACGTAGTAGCAGACATCTAAATCACATTTGTTAGTTTAGACATCAACTTATAAAATCAAATTCAATGCCTATGATCGTTAAATATTTGTATCACGTTTTCAACATCAGAAGTGACTAATTTTTTAGGAATTTGCCCGCTTCCAATGTCATGTTTTCACATCTTTATAGCTATCACAGACAATGTAATGTTGAATATGAAAGTTGCCGTTGATGCAAGAGGATATTCTGAGCAAGTAACTAAATTTAAGTCAACTCTATAAAGGAGTTCAACACATCAAAGATATCGAAAGAAATAATGGTAGATTTTGAACAGCCATGATCGATATTCATATTCTTTAAATATTATTATTCATTTACGATAGCCTACGCGATATAGTATACACCGTTACTAATCTATTCCACAACAAGCAACAACTAAGAGCAAACTAATTTATATAATGACACTTCTAGAACATAACATACCACTTAATACATTCTACAATATAAAATATCACTTTATTCTTCTGTATTTTTTATTAACAACAAATTTGCATTTTTTTATTAACAAATATGCATTAAAAAAGAAGAAAATTGCTTTTTTTGCTGTAACAATTCTCACGATGCTAATTCAAAGATGGTTTAAAGTCTGCACAATTACACGAAACCTTTCGTTACATCACCCTGCTTCTCTTCAAATTACAATTTCGGTTTTGTTGTCTTCTCTACCGTCCCTACTTTTCCTACTACATTACGCTCGGTTTCTTTCACTCTCTGTTCCAACGTTTGCTTTTCTGTGTGCGCCCCTCCCTGCCCTGCTCTGTGTTGTCCTGCCTGAGCCTGTGTTTGTCCTGCTGCGTCTCGCTCTGATGTTCCCTCAGTCTGGCCGTCGCTAGACTGTGCTTGAGGTGAATCAACACTGCAGTGTGCCTTTTTGTCGATCGACTCTTTCAGTGCACTTGAGGCGACCTGAAAGAAGCACCGAGAGCAAAATAAAATAAAATAAATATGAGCAAATACCAACAGCGCTACAATATTATTGAGCATCGGGTTATAACAGAACTCACTTCTTTAATCATTTTGTATATTTCTCAACAGCAATTTCAATTGCATCTTAAGTTGAAAATTGATAGTTTTGATCTTGTCCTATACTGCGGAATAACACTGTTTTTACATGTACATATTTAAAATAAAAAAGATGAGGTTTGTAAATCAGCAAGGCAATGCACAAAGGTCGATAAGGAAGTTTGAGAAAGTAACTGAAGAGAGTTTAAATTCTGAACATTTGTCGCTCACTAATCAACCTTTATTCTTTGCACAACTTCTTCACGGTGAAAATTTCTTTCTGCGGTAAAGCTACAAAAAGAACACTACCGGTAGCAAAAAATAACAAGATATCCGAAATGTTGGTGGAACTCCCAATATGTTCACATTTGCACCAAGTGGTATTAAAACCCAGAAGCTAGGGATTTCTTTGCATAATAAGAGTGACCCTTTTTTACCTTTTAATTTTATTTTTATTTTTAATTAATAGTTTGTCACACTTATATCCATGTACGCTAAATGCAAAAGAATTGGCAGTGAACTCTAAACTACAAGCTACGACATAGGGTCCAGTGGAAAAGTTTTAACATAAATCAGGAACCTTGGAATTTTATGCGCATCCCAAGAATTAAACATTTTACTAGCCTTTTGTCATACTTTATTTAAATTAAATGCAAAAGATATGCCAGTGTATGCTGCATGCTTTGAGATAAGATTTAGTAAAAAGGCAGAAATAAAAACCAAGTACCATGTGATTTATATTTGTGTCCCAAGAGTGGAACTTTTTTACTAGCCTTTTATCATTTGTCATACTTTATTTCCATTAAATGCAAAAGAAATGGCAGTGTATGCTATACATGGTACGAGATAGGATCTAGTGAATAAGCGCAATAAATACCCAGATCCTTGGGATTTTGATTTGTGCCCAAGAGTTTTTTTTTGCTAGCCTTTGATCATTTTGTTCCACTTTATTTCCATTAAATGCAAAATAAATAGCAGTGTATGTTACAAGCTGCGAGATAGCTCTAATGAAAAAGTGAATTGAAAAACCAAGAATCTTGGGATTTACTGTTCGTCCCAACTCCCAAGAGTGAAACTTTTTTCACCAGTTTTATCATTTATCAGCTCAATGTTTTTTGTTGAAACCTATGTCATATTGTCACAATACGTTATGGTTATAATTAACTATTATTAATTAATTACCACTAATTACCATTAATGGTCATCTATAGGCTTGTGGCAGCGCATCATTAGACATTAAAACAAACTTAAATTAAAATTCAACCCACTGTTAAGCATAGGCCTGATTAACTTGCATGCCTTACATGATAGACCATGTATTCAGTTCTATAACAGCACTCGCTAGTAAAGGCTTTCATACAGACTGACGTCATCCTAATAAAACACAGCAGAAATTCGCTGCCACGAAAGACGAAAGACGCTGGAGGATAGAAGACAAATTATCGCTGTATGCCTAGCCCACTGAAAGGTTACTAACTGCTATGCTGCAGGCAGAGTGTGAGTAATAATAGCGAATGAACAGTAGGCTACAGTGTACATACTTGCTTGGACTCCGAGTCGGTGATGAGTTTATCCAAGCCGTCAGTCCAGTGCAGCATCTCAGCAAATGAACGAACCTGCTCCACTATGTCTCCTGCACAGTGCACAAGGCACGCAAAAAATTGCCAATAGGTATCACGTAGTGCTCACTTGACAACAAACCACTAAATATGCAATGTCGCGCATAGACGCGTGATATTTTTATAACGAAGAACAACCTAGCATCCAAGACAAATTTGAAATCATCTGTGCATCATAATATTATTGTAGCCTAATCTTTCCCCCCAAAAAAGTTGGATACCACAAGCCTGTAGCCCAAACATTTCTATTATGCCTACAACATCATAAGCAATGCAGAAAAGGACATGCAACCGAAGAGAAGAAAAGCAAAAATTTTATCGAACTATCTGAAGAAGCGAGCGAGCAATACGATACAAACGCGCGCAGCAAATGAGATTCAGTGAACTAGTAGTGGGGCGTTAAGCACGAGAGAGTTAGCAACCGATGGCTGCGACGTCATTGTGTCGCCTGTGCTTGTGGCGGAACGGACCGACGAGCTCGCGATTGAAAAGGACCCGCGGTACCTGACCCCTCACCTCGTCCGCTATACCGGCAAACGGGTACACCTGCATCACACCGCACCACACTTTCACCACAGCTGCACCACACAACACCTCACTGTACTGTCGCACAGCAACGTTCCTGTAATGTCTAACACTCTGATTCACTAGACTCGACTCTCCTACACGTAGTCTACTCTAGACACGCATAATCGAAAAAACAACGAAAGGACTACGAAAGAAACTGTTTCCAGCCCGATCAGCGCAATACATTATTCGAGGTATACAAAAATAATTACGATAATTCTATCCGCACGCGTCGCGACGCCCGGACTATTAATATACGACGCCGTATAAGAAGCCGGAAGGTTAGACCGGAACCTCGAGAGAGGTGCCCAGTATGAGCAGAAGGTCGGCGCGCTCAAGGTCGCGCTCGTAGCTGAAGAACCGCGCCGGCAGATCCTCACCAAAGAACACTATGTCCGGCTTCACCACGCCCTGAACAGCATTGTGTACAAAGATCTGAATAAAATGATCAAAATATATGAACAGGCGCTGCACTGAACTTCAGCGCAGTGCGCACTGCACTGAACTTCAGTGCAGTGCCTGAAGTAAAAATCGCTGCAATCGAATACGGATCGAGAAGCCTAAATAAATGGATATAAATCTACTGAACTACGCGAAGAAAAAATCTAACAAAAATCTAACAAATCTGACGTCTTACTAAAGTCTGGCCAAAATAGCGTATCGAACTGGGGCTGAACTGAGGCGATGAAGAAGAGAATTCTCATAACTTCTTAGCAAGTTTAAATTCGGTGCTAGTTTAAATTTATTGCGGACGAGGCGCTTATGTTTATGATACACTTACACTGCAATTCGGTCTCTGACACCGCGGAATTTTGTCAGCAAATATTGCCTCCTGCAATCAGCACTGTCAACATTAATTACATGCAAAATTAGCATCAATACAGCCGCGTTGTGTGCAACACAAAAATCATTTCGCATCAAAATATAGAAGGTTTAGAAATAATTACACAGATTGCCGTTAGCAATTCATGAGGAATTAGCGTACGATGACATAAGAAACATCGCCGCCTGATGTGCACGGTCTACTACGTTATTTATCAAATAAACTGTAACTAATGTATACGATCAACTTTACAAATGATCACATGCTGGAAAATATTCAAAGCCAGTTGAAACGCATACATTATCAAACTGATATAGAAATAAAAAATTGACAAGTTTTCATTCATAGCGAAACACTAAAACATAGAGCCTACAAGCACCGTATGTTAAAGCAAGTCCGTCACTAGCTGCATAGTCCTGATCCATGCCAAGCAAGAGAACCATTATTCATCCTACCTTTACTTTGTCCATGGAGCCCGGTTGTCGACATCTAATGCACGTCGCGGACGTAAATGTGCCATGAGCTTCCACTAGCTTGCTCGCAGGGATTCCGGCAACTGTACGACGGATTCACGAATATGAACTACAAGTGTATCACCCAATAATAGGCCAGCATACTGAAGAGAGTATTTGTACAATTCATCATGAAATTAACAAAGTAAGATTAGTTACCATTTTTTGGACACTAGAATATGCATGAAATCTATGAATGTACCTAACTACTATAGATATACTTAATTATGTCAATCACGTAATAAGTTATTGAATTAGTAGTAACAAAAACTATTTTGCTGATATACTGAACTCTAGTTACTCTACTATAGAACATCATGCATGTAATGTATTTGAGACCAGTAGTAAACTTCTAAATTAAATTGGTCAAAGACTGTGCGAGCTAAGGCAGATAAATTGCACGAGTTGCACAGTACAGTTTGCAAAATCAGTTGTACCATAAATTAGAATAACTAAGGACAAGTCAATTCAATATAGCGATGTCAGTTCAATATACATATGATCACACCGTGTGCAACACACAATGTTCAGTACAAAATATTAAACGGTGAAATGATCAGTGATATAATGTACATTGACAACGTGTACTGAGTTTGCAACATACATCAAATGCGTGTTATAGTGTTAAATTGCATAGTCAAAAGCAAAAAACCAATACTAACTGATCCTCAGATGGTGACAAATAAAAATTTTATTGGCTTCAAAGAGAATAAAGCAGGAGTGTAGATAGTAACACTATGTGTAGTTTGTGTAAAAGATAAAAACTAAGACTTACCGCAAAAAATTAAATCACTTCCGAATCGCTTCAAATTAAATCACAAAATCTATCATTCCATCAAAATCGTACATATGGTCAATTGAAAAGAAAGCTATTTTTTAGATATTCTACAATAAACATATCAACCAGTCGGTAAGAACCTTTACAAACAAACAACATTCGTTTTAGAACATGATATCAACTATCAACGAAATATCAAATTTTTCTGGACTTCAGTAATTAAACAATTCTGACTTAAGCGCCTTAATCTTTCCAAAAAATAAATGACACATCTCAGACTATTTCACATATTTAAAACACATTCCGTGTTTCATTCATAGATCATGACATTAATACGATAACGTAATATTAACTTAACATATACAATTATACATTATACATACAATACACATACCGTACCTAGAAAATAGTAAATACAACGTCAATATTCAACAATTAATTAATTGTTAGATCGTCAATAGTTACCTAAGAAACAAAATCCATTAATCACAGGAGCAGTGTGCAACGTACGTCGCTCCAGTCCATCAATGTTCTGAGTGTAGATCCGCAGCAGCATGCCCTTGTCACACAACAGACGCAGAAAGTAGTGCGTGCTGTTTGGTCGGTACTGTCTCCTTGGATACAGCTCCTTGGCCAGCGCAAAGAACGGGGCCGGGTGAGAGCGGAAGTAAGTCAGGTCAAAGATGGCCTCTGGGTACGGGATGCCATACTGCTGCAGGTTGTCGTAGAGCCCAGTGCCAGGGGTCCTGAGACAGAGTGACACACACCTGGCGCATCAAAACTTAGCCTAAACGTATGTACATATGCATTGCAAAGCGAAAAATTGATAAAATCCTCTCACGGCTATATGCATTTTGCAATAATTTCAAGTTCATGAAGGGCAAATAGTACGCTTGAGCAAAGGGTTTAAATACTGTCGCTTGCAAACAAGAAACAAAGTGGGTTATAGGCCCTTCAGTAGGACTGTTCCATTGTACGTAAAATTGTCATTAGCTGGCACTATGATAGGATATCAAAGTACTGGCGGCAAGAATGCCACTAGATCACAAAAAAACAGTTAAAACTGTCTCATCAATCATCAATGATTCATCATTCATAACATTATCATCCACTTTTTCACACTATTATGAGTGACGCAAAAAAGCTGACATCCCGTACCATCATTGAGGACATCCTCCATGCTGACTAACCTGTAGTATAAATAAGCACCAAAAACAAATCATATTTTATTCTATAATGAAACGATAATCATATCTGACATCGTTGCTTTCTGCATTCGGGTAAACAAGAGCACCTGAAGTCGGGTATTCCGCTGGCAGTGCTGATCCCAGCTCCCACCATGACGACGATCGATTTGGCCTGGCCCGCCAGGATGTACTCGGCGATCTCCTGCAGACTGTCGACACTCAACGACGCACTGCAACGCGCAAAATGGAGTACGTAGAAACAACAAACTACACGCATGTAGAAACAATTCAAGGTACAATGCTTGAAAATTGCAATGTTCAGTACGTTCAGTATTCAAATAAAACGGACCGATATATTAAAATTTAACAATAGCGAAAGCCACGAAATAAAATTCTTTAACAAATAATTAAATAAATCAAAAGCATGGCTACAATTTAAACCAAATCCACACATAACAAAAAAAACTATCACTATCATCATCATCATTAAAATTTTTATAATCCGTTTTCCGTGCTAGCACAGGCTCGGCGCTTGCAGCCACGGACACACGCCCTTACGTGCCCTGACCTCTCACAGGTACATTGCTAGACTGATGGGTCTTCAGCTATAGCTATCAAAACAGATATTTAGCTTAAAACGCAAAAGTCAGAGCAACTTGCCAACCTAGCGGAGTATTTCTTCCCGCTGCCCGGCCTCTGCAGACTGAGGACCTCAAGCTCCTTGGCGAGTTTGTCAGTGGCGCTGCTGCTGCGAGAAGATATATCCCGCTTCTCCTGTCTAGCCATCTCAACTTCTCCCCTCACTGTCGAACAACCCAAGACACTGGCAACCAGAGTTCTCTTGATCCAAGGTCGAATCTGATCTGTAATACAGCAGCCAGAACAATTCGACAAAGATCTAAGAGTAGCAACGGATGCTTAAAAAGAAAGCAGCCTATAAATAGAAAAAAAGAAAGGAAAGCTGACAGAAAGCTTTAGCTTTCTGTCAGCTCTTTGCCAGCTTTCTTCCTACAATACAACTAACTTAATATAACATCATACAATTTACACTTATATAATTTAAATACAACTAAGACTAAACGTTTAAGACGTTTAGTCTTAAAGCAAAGCACAGCATTTGAAAGAAAGCTGCAATTTTCCCCGAATTTAATTATAAATTTTACCGACTTGGAAGTAAGTCACTGGAAGCATTCAGGGATGTAATTAAGTTTCCGTCTTATGACCGTCTCAACGTTGCCACCTAAGTTTTAAATCCTAAGTAGGCCTACAGTGTACAGTAGCCTACATAAACAAATACTCTCACCGATTGCCAATGCAAATTTCTTGTTGTATCGCACTGAACCAGCACACTGCAGGAATTGCCGTGACTGTAGAAACATGCGAGATTTACCAAACATGCCAGATATTTGAAGAGAAGATTAAATGACCTAAACAACCAAATTCAAAATTAACGAAATAAATTCGAAAATTACACAAAATTACAACGATTTTGAGAAAATTACTGCACAATATGCAGATAATAAATCGAAATTCTATCAACAATCCATTAAATTGCACCCACAATTCTATTTGCATTGCTGCATACTAAATTTCAGCAACTTTGCAACATTATTTCAGGCTTATGAAATGTGCATAACACTTGCAGAGTATGAATTACAGTAAACATATCCTAGGCCTAATTGAAAGTCATTGCCAAATTGGCAACAGGAAATATTCGCGAGATCTTTTATTGCATCGCTCACCTCAACGTGATTTCGATACCATCAATCTGTTTTCGCTCAAACTTTTCTCACATTTAACATTTCACACATAACAGGCCTATATGCTGATAGGCGTGATGACATTTTGTAATTAAATAGTTTTTCCTAGGCCACTATTTATTAGGCCCTCTATCAACATTAATGTTATGCTTAAAAAGTTATTTTTAAAATTATTTATGTTTAAAAAGTCTTTAAAATCAAGCAGCCTAGCAACACAACTGGAAACAGCCAATGAATAAATTACGAAATGCTTATTGGTTGTTTAACAAGATCGTATCGCACCCAACACACGGAAGACGATATAAACAAAACACATGCATCAACGGCACAAAATTATAGAGCTGACATATCATTGACATATCATGAAAATATTATATGACACTAGGAGTTGGCTTCTATTTTTGTGGGAGTAGGCTACACGTATGCCAGAGTTGCATACGTGTAAAGTGCACCTACACCATGTAACCTGAAAAATGGAAACAAAAATTCTAACCTTTAGACTATGTGGTCACGTCCGTGAAATATCGTCTCAGTGAATAAATGTCCGTTTCATATTTGAATTCCGTACACTTTGAAGCCAATCCAATTTGAAATCAA
Source organism: Chamaedrilus cognettii (assembly GCA_034695025.1). Lineage (NCBI taxonomy): Eukaryota > Metazoa > Annelida > Clitellata > Enchytraeida > Enchytraeidae > Chamaedrilus > Chamaedrilus cognettii. The sequence continues at coordinate 227 of JAQIWG010000095.1, read as the reverse complement.
TTCAATGCCAAGTCTGCTTTCATTATAATGTCGCTCCATGCGCACCATGCACGCTAAAAACCCAATCTCCACGAGATCGTTCAGTCCACAATGTTCCCTTTAAGCTGCGCTGCAGCGCTACAGCGCATCCCTGAACAAGCAGCAGCGCTGGTCGCTTGTAGCGCAGCGAGATGCATAAAAAGTTACAGTCAGTTTCTTATTCCTCCGCCCGGTCGCGAGGCAGAGTT
>JAQIWG010000094.1:0-47980 GCA_034695025.1 Chamaedrilus cognettii | reverse complement strand
GGGCTTCCTTCACTCAACCAGCAGTTGGCTCAATCTACTTGTCCAAACCAGCGAGGGGGCTCCTAATGCTAATACATTGACCGACGGGGGGCTCATCAAAACAACGGGGGGGGGGGGGGGCTCGTAACGTTCAGAAAAATTACATTCCCATTGAGCCCCTACATCATCTCACGGGGGGGGCTTTAGCGCCCTCCGGCACCTCCCTAAATCCGCCACTGCGTTAATGAGTCGTCGATATTTAAAGGTTTCACGCCTTTCGCTGGCAATCGTGCAGCTGTGAATTGCTTAGTAATAGCATTGCATGCTACAAACAATATATATATATATTAATAGGGGTGTGGCCAGGAATCAAAGAGAAATTCGTATTATACTTTTGCGTAAAGTTTGTAAATCATTTTTGCACTAGTAATTTTTTTGTTTAGCAAATGTGTATATTTTGCAGAATTTCTTTAAAGTTTTTGCAGGTCTAGAATATGCTTCTTTGATATTAATTAATCGATGTTGAACCGTGAAAGTACTTTTCGCTGTGTCTTATTAATATTTGTTTACATTCTGGACTTGAGATGCCTGAAGAGGTTCGTAGATCATGATTTGTAAGGATTCATCTATAATGGTAGGCGTATGATTTAGACTGATTGCTCATCTTAATAAATTATGCATGTGAATATAGATTGAAGATTCAGCATTCAAACTTTGGCCCATCGTTGTTAATATATCGCTTGATCAAGACATCGATCCCACCATTAATAGTCAATTTAAATCAACAGACATTAAACCTGCGTTTTTGTGTTTACACGGCTTTCGTTGCCTGTAAATACTTTTGTCGAATACGAATTTTGCAAATACGATTTGTCGAAGTAGAATACAGTATAGAAGATCTTTAAATATTTATTGGTTCAAAATAATTGAGTATATCTATTTAGGCCTTGTTTTTTCACAACAGGTTCAATTTCCAGACATTGATTCATGCCGAAACACGATAGCGTTTCAGAGGGATCGAATTTGATCGAGACGTTTCAGATATTACTTCCCTTGTGTTCATCCAGGTGTTGGAATGTATCGGTTTATCGTTGTGGCAAGGCCCGTGGTCTCGTATTGTTGCCATGAGGTGACCCGAAGGTGGTGTTATCGTTGTAACCGAGTCGTGAGAGCAGACGGATAGCCGGCCCAGAGCCCTCATTAGTGTGGCTGCCCCTGGCGAACACGAATTGGAGAATCACCCCTCGATTGAATTTTTTGGATCGCTGTTTATTGTAGGCGTTATTATTGAGTTTTAATTGCGCAGGAATTCATAGAAAATACGAACCGTGTGGTGTAATAATTGGCTTTAAATTAATTTGAAGCTGCTGCAAAGGTTTAAAGTATGTTTGAATAATCTTTGATTCAAGGAGTCTTTTCAATTTCTTTATTTTAAATGACTCATGACGCTTTTGGTAGCGGTAGTTGTGTTGTTGAATTAAAGCATTTGAAATACTCCAGTTGTTACTTCTAGATTCATGGCTTGCGTTATAACGTAGCAGACTTTGCTTTTGAAAACGCAGAAATTTGAGAAGCGCTTTCGATGTTGTAATGGTTCTATAAGCGTTTTAAAAGCATCTATGACCAGACCCAATTCAGGTCCCAAAAATTTGAATAAAAATGCAGAAAACCGGCATTTGAATGCAGAGACAAATTAAACAACAGTGGTTAAAATTTGGAAAACAAGCAAAGTCCTATCACGACATAAGTGCTTGCGTTTCAGAGCAGAACGTTGAAAGAAAGGAGGTTGAATGAAAGAACGTTGAAAACAGTGAAAGCCCCGTTCAAAGCGTAGTGTGACATGGCGTTGAGTTTCTTTGTATGGGTGGCTGCGGTGTCACACGCCCCGGGCAGTGAACGCTAATTTGAAGCTACTGACCGTCCGTCACGGGACCATTACTAACTATTACTGAACGCCTTCTTTCAACAGCCTGCCGCCGCAGGACAGTTACATCAGGACAATACTAAATACCACAGTTCGGTACTTGAAACTTGTAAATGAAGGGAGAAGACTTTTACTAAATGTAGAATCGCTTCGAAACCTTCTGATGTTATCTTTCCAATCTGCTTGGCTCATAAATAGCTTCGCTTCATTCATTGGGCTATGTTCAGTAGTCAGTACATTCTTATTATTATATATTGGTGACCGTCACGAGTGCATTTTCCTATAAAATAAATTGGCTTCCATTTGGTTCCTGTGGTCCTCAGGGTATCATTTTATTAATTCAAACTACGTTCTTGTACTTGTTTTTTAAATGTGTTTTATATTTGTCAATTCAATGACTGCACTTATTTGGACCACATTTGAAACCCTTGTTTTACAAGTAAGTGCTAAATATGACATAAAGATGATCTAAACCGAAAATGTGAAATTAATGTAGAAGTTGGATGCTATAGACTAAATGCTGAATGAGCATCGCACATGTTCCTTATATAATTATATAGGTTTCAATTTGAGGTTGTTTTGCTGATCTTTCTTTTGCTTTGCTGTCGCTTGTTAAGTTGAAGCATGTGTCTGCCCACTAGGCCGTCAGCCCGTAGAGGCTGTTATAAAACTGCTATAGGCCTACATGCCTAGTTGGAGCTCTACAATTCTTGGAGCCACTCGATAGGGATCATTATTCTATACTTTAGATCCACTCCTCTGCACTTATATGTCTATCATTAGCGTCATCAATGTCAGTCTTGAGTGCTCCGAGGCAGGAGCGGCTAGAAAGAACTGCTTTCAGAATTTTGTTCACGCTGAGATTATACAAAAATATTTTGTTGAAAGGGGACGTCGGGTCGAAGACGTCAGTCAGGGTCATGTTTTAACAATTGAAAGATTGTCAGGGCACAAGTCCACTTATGTAAGATAGTGTGCTGTAGTAGTGGACCCGGATGATAGACCGTGTCACTATTTCACTACTTGGTTACTGAGTAGTAGAGATAGATCTGCTGCGACCCTGGGCAAGAGTGAACACAGTAAACCCTTGCAGTTAAATTAACCAGGCTCATTGTACTAGTATTACACTTGACTGTTTTTTCTAGTTGCTGTTTGAGGTTTATTGATTCTAAATCTAATTCGAAAAAAATACGGGTTAGAATATTTTAATAAATTATATCAATTCGCTTCTGGTTGATTTGAAGATATAAAAGTTTTTTGCTAATTTCACTGTCGTTTTGAACAGAATATTCTTTGTTCCTGAACTGTAACCACTGAATGCTTAATGCGATTGTAAAGTTATTAATTAATTAAATAGATTGTAAAAGAATAGGCATACACTAGCGTATTGCCTGTGTAGTGGTACTGCATTAAATGAATCTAAACGCAATCTTTAAATATTGTAAATCTAAAACAAATTCTACGTTCCTCCTGGCGTTGTCCTTTATTACTCGTAACCCAATGACGCTAGTCGTCTCGCAATCGCTCCCGTTGGTCCGACCGTTCGCGGTATGTTGTTGGTGTCGACTTCTACTAAAGAGTTCCGCGAACAGCGGCTCAAGTCGTGGTGACGAGCACGTCTGTACATGCTATCCTAGCCAATCTCACGCGCAGGACGGACCACAAACAAACTGGCACGCAAGCGGGCGACCTGTTTATACATGCCAGATACTGATGGCCGCCCGAGAGATGTTATCTCACTTCAAGACTGTTGCCAGTATAATACTGCAGCCTATCGGTGCAACAGAAGAATTGATATTGGGCTAACGTTTAGTCAAATAGTTGGGGCTTGGAGTGCGCGAACTAGACGCGGCGAAACGCATGAATCTTGGGAGAGGGGGACAGTTGCAAATTTGAGAGACAGTACGGTGCGCACGACGTCCGGTTGTAGCAAAAATACTGGTGAAACGAGCAGTGCTGATGTAATTCACAGTGTTCTTCTTTTTCCATAGTACAGAATATTTTCCGGATCGACCTGATATGTGCAAATAAATAAAAAACTTGCATCCATGCAAAATGACAAAAGAGATCAATTATTGCATTTATAGCTAATATAAAGGGTCAGAAATAAAGAAACATAAAGCGTGTGGAAAATAAATAATTTGAATGTTTAATGGGGGAGTGGTCTAGATCGCCTTATCAAATTCGCTAGGGGCGCTTTAACAGTTGAGTAAGTGGACGACCAGTGCACACTGTACTGTGCACACCCACATGAGTTATTGTTGCTTGACTGTGAGTGCAGATGAAATACCAACGTGATATTAAATGACAGATATTTCTTATGAATAACCCACATATGTAGCCCAGTGCTCGGAATGCCAAAGATGAAATTAGCTGAAATGAAAATTTGCTGATTTCTTGTTGAAAGAGTGCACATTTTGAATCTTTGCACTTTGATTCGTTACTTTAGGTGATGAATTCTTCACAATAGACTTGTGTACTGCAATAGCATTTAAAATAGACTTCTACTGCACAATATAATTATTATACATTGAGTACCGGTAATAATTGGCCGTTAATGTTAAATCGTTGATGACCAATTTTAAAACGCTATATAAATTTGATAGAAGTAGGTTTAAAGTGCTTGGTGAAAAGTTTGTCAAGAACGTTGATGGGCTGCTGTCAAAGCTTTGTCATGTTACTATATCACAATTTCGTTATTTGTTGTCTCCTAAAGGCTTCCTGGATCCGGGTCATCGAGTCACGATTGTAGTCAGCTAACATTTCTTGGATTGGCCGCTCCAGTGTTTGATGGACAGAGTACGACATGTGCACTGAGCTTCCATAGTGGGGCCAGTGTGATCTCACGGCTTCGAGAGGGCTCTGCCGTATCAGCTGAACCAACTGTAAAACATTTGTGATAGAAGTTGTATATCACCTGTTTTACCGCCACTGAACTTTCAGGCGGTGGCGGCGCTTAGTGTGGGTTTTGGAGGTTAAGCGCTCTTCCAAAATTGAGACCTAAGGCTCAAAATAATTTTTCCTTGAAAAATGTCATACATATTCTCGCCGAAAATGTCTGATGACTTTTTCATTAAGAGAATCAGACGATTTGCCAACTATAGATATTGGCCTGGCCTTCCACAATATTTTTTCTAGAAGCGCCACTGTTTTCGGGTGATATTGCGAACGAGCGAAGTAGGCCCAAGGCCTAAATGTGCTACATTTTGTACAACACTGCATTGTATGCAGTCGCAGTACTGAAAACTGTTGTGAAATTTGGTGGTAATCCACGAGTCCATATATCTCAAATCTCTGTTGATAGGCAGTGATTAATAAAAGACCTGATAGGATTTCTTTACGGATCTTGTCAGCTGCCCACATACGTTTTACATTGTTTGTCTTGGAATGAGGCTACCATAAACGCTGATTGTGTCGCAGGTGTATTGGCATACAATCATCGTTAGGATTCGAATTGAGATCTCATTTCTCGACAGCAGCGGAGCCATAAATCGTTTTTAGCCGAATAGCGTGGCTGGTATTATTGTTGTTGAATCAATTGTGAGATCGGCGCTCTTGTGTAATCTTGCCTTTACCAGGTTTGCGCAACAGTTCGAACCATAGGCTGAAATAAGCATACTTGTTGGTTTATCTAGATCTCTGTCGGTTGTTTAATGTGTAGGGTGTTCAGTGTCGAATTAATAAAGCCATTTTTGTCTTGGTTATTTCTGATGTAAAAACATATTAGATCGTTGTTTAGCTTGTCAATCAGTTTCGAAGTCGCGCCCTAATAATTGATAATATATATTAGCCCGTTTGTAAGTGCCTCTGTCAATATTTGAGGCGCAGTACAATATCATAGCCTAAATCAAGTAGCTCATAAATTTTTTCTGGAGCACAATCTGTGACTTTATTGAGATTTTGCTGTTCAAATGGTTCTTTAGAGAACCAGAATGCAGAGAAGCCTCACTAATGCGCTGCGGGAGTTTATTATTATTATAATATCATGCAGTGTTGTACTTAAGCATGAAATCTGTGCAAAGTAGTCTCTATCCGAAAGGTCTCAGTTATTGGAGCATTTAGTATGTCGCGTTGTTCGGGTGTATATATGGTTCAAAATGGCCGACACTTATCTTCATTTTAGCGCTCATCGGCGCAGACGAGAATAGTGAACAAGCACGCTGAAGTGTGCAGTCGGTGGGACGTACCCGGTTCTGATGCGAGCAATCTATGCCTTCACGTGATTGAGACCCATTTAGCATTGCACGAGTGCCGCAGCGCAATATTGGTTACGCATAAGCGGCACTTATAGTGTAGCGCTGCCCTGATGAGCACTTGCTTATAAGTGATGAGAATCAGTGGTTAATTATGGGGAGAATGTAAAACAATGAGTGAAATCTATCCCAGGAGCGGAAAACCCTCCTCTCTTCAACACAGCCTTGGTGATTAAGTGATCAAATGGATAAAGTCTGATGTCTCTGACATCCTCACCAGGACTAGGCCTGTATTTAGATAAATGTTACAGACAAAAGTTATTAAACGCTGTGTTAAAAGTGAACTATGTAAGTGACTTATCCTTCACAATTTTTGGTGCATTTGTACACTGTAGATATCTCATATTGAAACTAGAATGATCGATTTAAGTATCTATGTAAATAGAAGGCTTAATTTGAAGACTTCTCCATGATGATATATATAGGACTGCAGGCTCAGTATCATGGTATCCTACATTCATCTCTGTGACTGATTCAATTGATCCTGTAGGCTTTCCATAGTTATCAGTTTCATCTGTTGAGTCAGTTTAACCCCTAGTCAGATATTTTAGTTAAAATGCATTTGCCACTTTGCGACTTTGCGTCCCTGGGTCATCTCTAGAAGGCTTTTCTAGCGATTTGCTTATATTGTTAAGGAATACAAGGTTTGTGCAAGGTGTTTGAAGTGTACAAGATTTTATCCCTAGTCGGATATTTTAGTTAAAATGCATTAGCAAGATGGCGCTATTTTGAAGCGTTTTCATCATTTCTCTTCACTGTAATGCAGCAAAACCAAGAAGGCATTAAAGAGAAACTTGTCAATTGTCATAATGCTGAACCTTTCCGACCTCATGGCATCATCAGTTTGCTTGTTCATGGTGTTATCTTTGTGGTGAAGCAATGACAGTAGAAAAAATTCATTATTTTAGTTCAAAACAAAAATCTATTGAGGAGAAATATTTCTGCATAAATCGCAGGTGGTATTAGTTTTGGAAGTTTAAGGATCATGTGCAGTAAAAAAGACTACTGTAGTCCGATTTATTGCCTCGGGTCAAGCAAAAAACCTCCTTCTTTATTTGCCTTTTAAGACTCGCCTGGGGAGCTCTGGGCTGCCAGCCAATTCTTTGTTTCCTGGCTTGTAGGGGGTTTGTTCCGCATTGCCCCAATAGATACTAATAAATTAATTGTATTGCAGTGTGTCGAGGGACGAGCTTTGGCCTGGCGCACGCTGAGAACGAGGAGGTCCGGTACAACCTGTACAAGGACATCTATACCAACTGCAAGTACGTGGACGGCAACCTTGAGCTCGTCTTCCTGCAGCGGCGCGGTGCGCACGACCTCGCCTTTCTGTCCGACATCAAGGAGATCACCGGGTACGTGTTCCTTGTCACTTACCTCGCATTTCTGTTCGACATCAAGGAGATCACCGGGTACGGTACGTCTTCTCCACAGTAGGGGGAGGGGGCGATGGGGGTATGTGCCCCCTAGGAATATTTGTTTCTGAGTTTATCTCTAGCGATGATGGCTATGAGGCTTTCTAATTAATTTGACTCATAATTTTGTGGGAGAAGAAACATTTGCACCCCCAAGACAAAAGTTTGTATCAGCCACTGGTTCTTTATCACTGAGAATATATATTGAGGGTTTTCTAGCGCATCTACACAAGTGGAGTACATGGCAATATGGCTAGAATCTGCTCAAATCGCGTGCAGTTTGGTGCTCTATAACGTATAACAATTGATGGCGATTAGATAATTGATCAAATAGTTTTTCAGTGTGTGTCCCAGATGACTATATTGTAGGCTTAGACATGCCATCAAAATTTTGAATTGAGTTTTTAATACTGAGCCCTCCATTTGATGATTTTTGACTGAATGAAATAAATTCAAGCATTGCTCATCACTAATATATATTCTCTAAGTCAAGACAAAATTTGTGCTGAATTAAGAAAATTTTGTCTTTGAATTTTTAACTATGCTCGTGTATTACTTTGATCTCTTATATTTTGATATGCTATTGATATTCAATCTAATTACAGCTAATATTAATTGCTTGCTTGACGTTTACATTGCAGATACGTTCTCATAGTGGCCAACTATGTTGACTACATCCCGCTGAGTGCCCTGCGCATCATCCGTGGTCGGTCGCTGTTCGAACACAGCGGCAAGTTCTACAGCCTCTACGTTGCGCTCAACTACGACTCGGATCTGACGAAAAGCATCGGACTCAAGGAACTTCGCTTAAATTCTCTACACGGTTTGTTTCAAGTACTTCTTGGCGCGTTTTCTTGCATTTTGTCGTGCTTTTGTTCTTTTGTTTTGGTTATGTTTTCCAGTGTCGTTAAAATTGACACTTACGAAAATGGAAATTTTTGCCTTATATATATAGTTAGTCAATTTAAAGGTGCTCTTTGTGATGTAAGATATATGGTCATTTTTACATTCTGGTCCATTATTACGTTTCATGTGTAGACAGCTCTCTTGTAGGGTAATTATTTGTCGCATAGTTTATTTTATAGAGTCATTTTTTCACAGAGATTTATATTAAAATACCTTCCCTATTTATCAAACTGTGAACACCTATACAGATGCAGTTGCATGCATTTTATTATTATTCATTGGTGATATATTTTCTGTTGCTGTGGGTTTCAGAGATTCTGGATGGGAATGTGTTCATTTTTGAGAACAAACTGCTCTGCTTCGAGCACTCGATCAACTGGAACGACATTCTGACGGGTGCGGGGGCTGTTGCTCTCCTCGACACCAACAGCACCACGCGCACCTGTAGGCTTATCGTAATTATTGATCGTTGGCTAATGATAGCAAACAAACGAGGCGCTAATATTATTTGTAGAATGGTAAAATGAATCTATCATACTGTGTCAATTATTGTAACTTTTATCTATTAAATATATCTTTCATTGCTGTCTTTGGTTTATATTTGGTTATCTTTTTTCGCTTTTTATGCTTTTTTTGTAATTGAATGTAATTTAATTTTATTTTTGTAATTGAATTGTCTAGCAAAGTTCATTTTGAATTCAAATTTTGAAGCTCTCATGCTAACCGCCTTACAAATATCGTTCACGAATATCGTAATTAAGTGCCCTTTGGTCTATACTTTTTTTATTTAAATGAACTCGCTAGCAAAACTTAATTTTTAAATTCAAATTGTGAAGACCCGCTCTTCGTTCACAATATCGCTGTTAAGTGAAGTGCACTTTCGCGTTTTGTTGTTAAATAATCCGTGGATGTCTGACTCTCATAAAGCACTGCTTTTATTAGCTGTCGCAGTGAACAGTGAGCCGTTTTGTGCTCTTTGTCATGCTGCGCTTTACTTGCTAGTGAAGTCATTGCCAAGGAAATTACATTACTGCCAAGTTAGTCGCTGCCGCTGAACTTGCATAAAAGCTGCTCATCCGTGGCAGCGGCTGAATATTTTGTTGATTAGTGTTGATTTCTTTGAACAAATGGGAAGGTTGCGTGAGCGCAGACTGAGTTGTTGTTTTTTTGTTGTGTTTGATTTATGTCAGTGAATGTTTAATAACTTGTATTGCTGCATTTGGCCTACTAAAACCAGTGTACTTTAATGAGTTACTTAGTGCACGTAATCGATCATGTTTTTGTATAGTTTTTTAACTTGCTAAACATCTAATTTCTGTTTTATTTAATTCTAGCTCCTTAACGTTTACCTCAAAGTTGGCGTAACATATTTGTTTGAAATATATACAGTCAGTTTATATAACTAATGATTGATTGAAAATTTATAACATCTATTGGCTATAAGATATTTCATTATTATAAACCTATTAACGCTACAATAAAGCCTCTTTTTTGTTTATTTTTTGTGACGTTTTCGCTTAACGGGGAATTGCACCATTAAGTAATGGTATGCGCTTGTTTTGCAGGTGGCCAATGTCATGCGAGCTGTGAATTCAACGGCGACCGACACTGCTGGGGATCTGGGCCTGAATATTGTCAGAAATGTGAGCGCTTTTGTTCGAAACGATCCTCTTGGCTTTTCTTTCTGTTTTGAAGTAACAGTAAAGTTGACCATTTCTAAATGTCAAGGATTTAGAAGATTACTTATTTCATGTTTGTTTCAAGTGCCAGCATCTACTGTGCATGTATGCAAGCATCATGATTAGCGCTATATATTTAGCAAATAAAACGATATAATGGCAGAATTTCATGCGATGTACTCTGCAAGAAAAGAAATTACAACTATTATTCTCGCTGTCTTTCTAGTGACGAAGCTGTCGTGCAGCCCGCAGTGCGACGGCCGATGTTTTGGCCCCCTGCCCAATCAGTGCTGCCACGCCGAGTGTGCGGGAGGGTGCACCGGCCCCGGCCGCAAGCAGTGCTGGGTACCCAACACTTAACCATAAATCTATCAATTAATTCAATTAATTGGCTGCTATTCTAAGGCTGTGCATTGTTAAAAAGTGTACCTTACCTTGTCTATGTAGCAGTGTTTCAGAGGTGACACAAGTCCTCTTGATTATCTGTAAAAAATTCTAAATGTTTTTAGCCTCTGAAATAATCCTTTTATCAAGGTTGCTGAAATTTTTTTCATTTTTGCTTAGTAACTCATTTGCAGAGATAAAAATGATGCTGCCATATAGATTTGTGGAGATTAGTGGAGATTTTTTACCTTGTCAAGGAACAGTACAATAATACTATGCTGATTAATAACGCATTGCATTGTCAATATCATGATCATGTGCCTTTTCCTGGCACAATGAGGATTAATTGAAGCTAGTTTGAACACAGATTTAATATTTTGCTACCTTTTCATGATATAGAATGCAGTGATTTAAATAATTAGCAGAACTTGTTTATTTGCACGTTTGTTGAGCTATTTCAATTTGAATACATTTTCCAGGCGTGTAAGAACTTTAACAACGATGGCAACTGTGAGAACTTCTGTCCTCCTGAGTTCGTCTACAGCCAGACGCTTTACCGGCAGGTGCCCAATCGCGATGCCAAATATTCCTACAGATCGCTCTGTGTGGAGAAGTGTCCAAGTATGCGCACATTTTGTATTCTATTTTTACTTTATTCCTTTACGATGCGTTATATTTTGATGTATCTACCTATGACGTTTTGAACTGAAAATTAGGTTTGAATAACAGTTTTAAAGGCACAGCTGATTATTTATTGAAAATAAGTTTAGCATTCAACAATTTTCTAGGCCAGTAGGATTTTAATACAATATTATCTGATTAGGGCGAGCAGTCACATGGCTATAACTAAATCCTAGATCAGTATCTCAGTGTGCTGCCTGAATGAGATGACATCGTGACCTTATATTAAGGTCTTAGTACGTGACTAAAAGACCGAGCTTTAATATTTTTTATAAACGTGTCTTTTAATGACTTTGGAATTTATGAATCTGTGTACCATATCTGTAGATTGAGGATTGTTGTACATTTCAGCATTTCTGATGGCGGACCGGGGGGCGTGTGTGCAGGATTGTGGTGAGGGACGCGTGGCGGGAGAGGATGGAAAATGTGTCGACTGCAATGGACCCTGCCCTAAAAGTTAGCGAATAGCTTTTTTAAATATTTCAGCTAACTAAGTTTCAAGTTTTTGAACTTTTTAGACTATTTAAGTTATAGTTAAATTGATATACCGGTGATAGTGAGAGATTTTAATCTGGGATATTGATGCAACGGGATTGAAGATTTGTATATTAATTATCAATCGGATTCAACGACTGAGTGTTATAGTTAGAAGGCATGAGGAATCTTAATCAGATTTTCTGTGTTATTGATTGGTAACCATTTAAGATCAAAACATGAATCTAAGCTGCACATATAACACTGCAAGTTAATAATGCAAGTTCCTTTCAATGTACACTGTTTCTTTTTAAATGACCCATTTAAGATGATTTAAGACCGCTGCGAAAGCTTTCAAGTTGGTTTTGCTTTTTGTTTAAATTTCGATTGTTTGAAGCGGTGCGTTTTGTAGGTAATAGATTAAATTGATTTAATCTGTGATCTGGATTGCAGCGTGCAAGATTGACGTAGCCATGGACTTCATCAACGCAGCCAACATCGTCAAGTTCAAGGGATGCACCATAGTTCAGGGCAGCATTAAGATCCTCGAATCAAGCTTCAAGCCGTGAGTATCGTTGCATCCTGGCAATAAATAGTATCATAAAAGCAACTTAGGAAACCTGGTATTTAGTACTTCATTCAACTAACTATCCTTCTTTTTATCGTGTAATCTGTTAATGTCCATGTTTTCACACCTGTAGGTTTACACGTTTTCGCTTGCCGTGATCAGGACTGCTGGAGGTGGGTTTTTACGGCCGGATGCCCTTCCTGACGCCAACCAAATAAATAATTATCTGGCACAGGGTTAGCAGTTAGCGACACTTGTGTGTTTAACAGCCTTGCTGAAGGAACTCTAACGCATGGTTTCATAGTTGCCGGCTGGGGACTTGAACCCTGGTCTTTAGTACTTCATAGTTTAGCTAATCTTACGAAAATCATATTTTGGAAACATGAAAATAAATTTTGTGACAATTTATGTGTACATGGCACTGTGTAGGTCAGCCTTTTCAATCTAAAGCCTTCTCCTTTTGTTAGACATTATGCATCATTGAGTTGCGCTAATTGATTTGGTATTTTATCGTGCACTGATTTAACAACTGTCATAAGAATTAACTATAAATTATAAGTACAGGTATTTTTTTGTTTTTTGTAATTTAGGACTGTCATTTGTCTTTGTTACTACACACGGTCCTTAAACTCTGTGAAAAAAACTAATTTTAATGACTCCTATTTAATTTTAATGTTTCAATTTTATCAGACTGCTGTGTTTTAATTTTGATATCCTGTAGGTTTTATCGATGGATTTTCTTACTGCATTTCTTGTAGTTCATAATTTTATTTAGTATTATTATTGTCCTTGCTGAGAAATCTGAAATCTGAAGTTAACGCGTGCGCGCATTGTTGTGCGCAGGGATCACTACCACCGCATCCCCTCGCTCGAAGTGTCGCAGCTGTCGGTCCTAGAGACAGTGCAGGAAGTGACGGACTACGTCCAGATCCAGGGCAACCACCTTCAGTTCAGGACGCTCTCCTTTCTCAAGAACTTGCGCATCATCCACGGGCGCAGCCTCGCTAGGTCAGCAAGGATAGCCTTACAGGTTGGGGAATGGAGGATTGACCTGCAGTCCAGAGCTCCATGGGCCAGTCGTAAAATGCGACTAAAGAGGGGGAGCGGTTCTGTGCTTGGTGAAGCCGAGGCTGAGGCACTGAATCGGACTGTAATAGTCTTTGTTACTACACACGGTCCTCAAACTCACAAAACAAAAACAGTTCTGGCAGGATTACATTGACCGCTATTGTACGTTTTTTCCGATGTGCGCACTCGCTAACACCGGTTTGACATTTTACTTGGAGCTTGGTGATTACTGTCCTATGCTCTTCCTATCGCCAACCGGAATAATAAATAAGTCTGCAACAATGTTTGTCAGCCAGCGACACTTACCAGTGTGTTTATCAGCGTTGTTGAAGGGCCGTGACGCAAAGTTTTGTAGTTGGCAGTGAGTTATTTGAGCACCTGACCCGAGATTTCTCATTCCGATGCCTTTAACCAATGCACCACAGCGACTCGCACTTGGATGAACTAAGCATTAAAAAAATATATTAAAAACTCCCTTGTGAAAATCAGACTGGTTTGCTGTTGTGTAGCAACAGAGACTCACTGCAGATCTTCGGCACAAGTCTGCAGAGTCTCGAGCTCGAGTCACTGAAGACGATCCAGCACGGAACGATCTTGGTGTCGAACAACTCGCGGCTTTGCTACGCGAGCAGCGTCAAGTGGGAGAGCATTAGGGAGCGCGAGAACCAGAAGATCTTTGTGCAGCATAACCGCAACGAGTCCATGTGTGGTGAGGAGCACGATCTGACTTTGATAGGTTGTATTTTGTATTTCGTATGTGATCAAATAAAATGTGAACTCAACCGTGTTTGTAACTTATTCGTGATGGGAACCGATCCCAGTTTGAATCGAATCTTGATTTAAATCCAATCCTGGTTTGAATCAAACCCTGATTTGAACCAACCCTATTTTGAACTGCCTGTATCCATGCTGCGCTCATGGAAAGAGTCCTTGCATAAAGTAAAACGTAAACTAAGCTTTAGCTAACCAGAACATAGCCCTAATCTAATCCTAAACTGATCCTGAACTAACCATCCCAAACTAGACTAACCGTCTATAAATAGACTGCTGTATGTAATCATTTTATGTGTCTACTGCATTCCTTATGCTTACGCAACTGTGTTCTTTAAGCGTTCTTTAAGCCAGTGTTCGACCTAAGCCCTCCTTGCTCACTGCGCTGTGTCGCTGTGTCAGTGCAAGACAACGAGGTGTGCGCGAGTGAGTGCACTGACGACGGATGCTGGGGTCCCCTTGACCACCAGTGCCGCGCGTGCTCGCACTACGCGCTCGACAAGCGCTGTCTGCGCGCATGCGAGGACCTGACGGGCGTCTACCGTGCCGGACCGACCGAGTGCAGGAAGTGCAACGTGGAATGCAAGACCAACTGCACCGGGGAGGTACCGCGCATGCGCACTCGTTGACTTAGGGCCAGTTACTCAATCGAGGGCTGTTTGATGTATTATTGTCCCAGAATGATGACGTCACGATTCGATTCACTACAGACCTAATTTCTACTCACGGCTCATACCGCCTATATTTGATCCGAGATCATTTAAATAACGTTTGATCGAACGACTGGATCTCAATGAGATATCTGACGTGTGAAGTGTGCAATAATATGACACTGTTTATGCTTTTAAAGAATGGATTGCGCGGCGCGTGTTGACGGCAATGGAATTAAATGCAACGGGTGCCTTTGGAACGTTTTGACCTTTTTCTTAACTAAGGCTAATGAATTCTATGTGAGCATAAATCGCACTAGTTTGCGCAATAATGTTGATTTATTATTTCATTACGGCTATTCTTGCCTTTTGCTATCTGCCATAATACTAGCAATAGTGCAGCCAGGCCTAGTGCCTGATTCGTGTGTCTATCCCAAGAAATATATTTTTGCCTTTGTTTGCCCTTATTGCTTCATAGTCTTGTACATTCAACATCTAGTACAGATTTCTGTCTGCAAACAATAATGACACAAAAGCAATTGAAATCAAATGTAATGAAATTATTATTCATTTACGTCAGCCTAGGTACCTTTTCCTCACACACGCTTGTGACTGTTGCAGGGCTCCAACAGCTGTGACGACTGTCGCAATGCGCGGGACGGCCCCTACTGCGTTGCACAGTGCCCCCTGTCCAAATATCGCGATGAGAACGGAGTCTGCCAGCTCTGCAGCCCTTACTGTGAGGAGGGGTGTACCGGTCCGCGCAACACCGTGGGGCCAGGGGCGTGCAACTCCTGCGCACTCGTCGAATTTGGTGAATAGATATTTGTTATATTGGATATTTATTGAGTATGTCAAATTGCATAAATTGTTTATATAGTACTGGTGAGAATTATGCGATTGACGTATATTTTCTTTAAAATTTTTATTTGACGTAGTAGCTGACTCAAATTATTACGTTGATAGTTTTTACTAATTCACTTCTTAGCTAATGTAACTGGCACAAATTATTGTGTCAGTGATTTTCTACCATCTAAATTGTTTTTGAATTGTTTTTACAGAAATTTTATAACGGTTTGCAAATCAAGGGTTAATTAACGTTTATTAATATAAATTTTATTTAATTTAGTCTTTTTATTGGCGTCGCAGGAGTGTGGGGGGATACCGTGTCAAGTTGCTTGGCCCCGGAGTCAAACTGCAGCGATGGGTTCTTCAAGCACATGCTGCCTAGTCAATACGAGAACAAGAACATCGCCGGGAAGCAGGTTGGTTGGGCTATCTTAAATTTGTAGGCGAGATTTCGGATCCGATATAATTCAATCATTTTTTCTTCCTCGATCGCGTAACATGCTTTGATCAGTTTGATGCAACTGCCTTAGATCACGTAGCGTTAGTCAAAGACTAAACGTTAAACATCTTGTGATATAATAACCGCTATATTGATGGTACTTTTTATTTCTAGTGATATAAAACAGAATTATATATTCGTATTACTATTTTTGTTTTTTATGTTTTATTTCGCGTACATCTGAAATTAGTCACGGGTAATTAGTTGTTTTCACTTCTTAATCATTCGCCATTAATCAGATCATGCAGAAATTGTAACTATTTTAAGTTCGTATGCGTACTTTCATGCGCGTGTGAAATTGGCTACAGTCATTAGAATCAAATCATGCACATTTTCCAAATTAAAATGACCGCCGGCAGGCGTGCGTGCGCTGTCACCCCGAGTGCAAGACGTGCATCGGCAACGGTCTCTCGTTCTGCACGTCGTGCAAGCACTTCACGCAGGACGACAAGTGCGTGTCCGACTGCGCTTTTGACTACTACCTCAACGTCACGACGGACACGTGCGCCAAGTGCGACCCCCGCTGCCTGCACTGCACCGGCCCCACAGCCGGCGACTGCGTCGCGTGCAAGGAGTACAAAGTCTTTGAGGATTACGAGAATACCGTCGATGATCTCAGGGTTCGTCTGCGTTTTGGAGTTTTTTCTTATTTTCAAGCAATTTTTTTGCTTAAATTAATCTGAATTTAGATATATTTTTATTTGTTAATTTATTTGTTTTTTTATTTGTTTAGTTTGTTAACCTTAGCCTTTTATGTACAGTGTACACATATATCTGGTATGCCTTTAAAAGATTTTTTTTAGATGTGACTACATGGCCTGATCTGGGTCTTGAAAATATTTGCCCAACATTTGCCAAACAACTTTCTATTTCGCCAGATCGTACTTTTTTTGGCCAAATTTGTTATACATTGTCATTCATTCCCTTTGAGTGCACTGGAATATATTAAATTTGTTGCTCTCTTCATCACAGTATTTCAAGTTACTGAGCTTCTAAGAACAAAGGATGAATAAAACATACGCCAGGGGGCCTTCGAAAAATGGAAAAAAAAATCTGCACTGCTCAAAAAATTCTTTTTGGGTGATTTTCGCAACTGGCAGATCAAGCGCTGGTTGGGGATCATATTTAGTTGAGGATCATATTTAGTTGAGGATCATGTTTGAATGAGGATCATATTTAGTTGAGGACAGGGCCTGATCCGGGTATTAAAACAAAGTTGCCAAACATCCGCCAAACGACTTTATTTCGCCAGGCCATGCTTTTTTCGCAAAATTTGTTACACATTGTCATTTGTTTCCTTTGAGTGCACTTGAATATTATTTAATTAATTGCTCTTTTCATCACCATATTGCAAGTTATTGAGCTTCTGAGAACGATGGATGAATAATACATTCGTCAAGGGCTTTCGCAAGATGGAGAAAAAAATTGTCAACTGCTTTAAAAAAAAAATTGAAAACATGCAGATTAAGCCCTGTGTGACTACAAATTCAGTTAAAAGCTATGAAAATGAAGCGACCAAGGCCCATTATAAGATGCTGCGAAGAGGAGATCGTTAACAGATTTTATTAATAAAGAACGCATAATTTTTCTGAGTTAGTGCAGCTATGGATGAAATATGAGGGCTATTAGCTGATAAATGGGTATTTGTTTCCAGTTTTCCTGCACGGACAAATGCCCGGACCACGCTCCCTTTCCAGTCACGGATGAGATGGATAAGGATAAAGACGGAACACGCTTCCTCTGTTCCAGGGAGGATCAAACCGCTGCGTGAGAATTCCTGTCTACTGTATTTGCGGTGTTTAACTTTTTCTGTAACTTTGGTTTATTGTTTTATTTGCATTATATTCCATATGTGCAATCATTTGTCAGCCATCAGCATTTTGTGGCATGCTGCAGCGGCCATTGCCATAATTTTTAAACATGTCTTTAATTGGAACGCTTATGTTAACCATGCACTTAAAAGAATTTTTATTATCATTTGTACTTTGTGTAGCTTAAAACGTTAACAGTGCATCGTTGAAAAATAAGCTGACAATATTTTGTTCAGAGAAAACATTTTTTCGATTTTTGGCCTAAATGTGCAGCCCTAGGGCAAAAATAAACTATCACTTGTCTTTGCTTTTTGCCCTTTGCATTTTCAATACTAATAATTGATGACTGTTGTCAAAATTGATGGACAGGTGAAATAGATGACAGTTTACGCTACTCGTTTGCAGTTTACACTACTCGTCTGCAGTTTACACTACTCGTTTGCAGTTTACGCTACTCGTTTGCAGTTTACACTACTCGTTTGCAGTTTACACTACTCGTTTGCAGTTTACGCTACTCGTTTACAGTTTACGCTACTCGTTTGCAGTTTACGCTACTCGTTTGCAGTTTACACTACTCGTTTACAGTTTACGCTACTCGTTTGCAGTTTACACTACTCGTTTGCAGTTTACACTACTCGTTTGCAGTTTACACTACTCGTTTACAGTTTACACTACTCGTTTGCAGTCTACACTACTCGTTTGCTGGTTGTGCAGCAGCAAGACGCTATTCATCGGCATCGGGGTCATGGCAGGGATTTGCATCGTGACCACCGTGCTCGTCATCACATGCTTACTGTGCCACCGACGCAGCAAGTCGCAGAAGGTCAACCGCAGCCTCAAGGACCGCATGAAGGAGGATGAGGAGAGAGCCATCGAGGTGCCTCGCGTGCATTGAACTGCTAATTATATCGCTGTCTACTAGATGTTATATCATGCTTTGTATCGAACTATCGCACTATCGCTTAGGCACTTCATGGAGTCTGAATGCCTAAAGACGGCACTTTGAATGCACACCACCGTCATTGTTGCTGAAAATGTTGTGCGTGGTAATGCTGTGCTAGGTATAATTGCACCCGCAGTACTAATCATAAACTTGATTAGTTAAGTGTTACAAGTTTTGGTTATTAGATACGATTTATGATTTGTAAAATCAATTGCATAAATTTGATCTTGAGATCATATATTAATACGCGAATATCGGTGGATCAAAGTCTTTGTCTCAATCACAGATTCAACTCTGGTTGGTGCTGGTTGATCTAGGAATTTGGTCAGGTTTTGTAATGGAATTCAATGACTATAAAATACCCTTGTTGTACTGTCAGCCGGTGAAGCCGACGACTGCGTGTCCCGACATGTCCTCACTGCGGCTGATTACCGAGTCTGAACTGAGACGCGGTGAAGGGATTGGCTCCGGAGCTTTTGGAACCGTCTACAAGGTGCCATAATCGGCCAACGGCTTAGGGAATCAGTTGCATGGACTTTTGTTAAAGTCTAGATGTAGATAGAGTTGTATGAACTAATCAATCGTGGTCAAATCTGAATCTTGTGATGATTCACGCATGCCGATTAGTCGGTCTATAACTCAGACATGTTTACCCAACGAGTATAGGAGTTTCGTGAGTTTGATCATAATATAAGACTGATTTGAAAGCGTTTGATTATATATTTATAAGATCTTTGTTTTAATGTAATTTGTATGTGTTGTTGTTTATGTGTTTCTTTAAATCCAATGTTCTACTAGGTTTATGATGAGCTTCATTGAAAATTATTGTGCCACATGGCAATGCGTGATAATAATGAAATGCGACAGAAAATAAATTTTAAAATTAGCTGTCAAAATTGTAAAACAAATTCTGAATGCCATGATTTACTTAAAGCAGCTGGTGAATGAGTGAATATTCCTCTCATTCCTTCCCCCCGCGCGCAGGGCCTGTGGATTGACGCCAAGTCTGGCAAGAGGATCGATGTCGCGATCAAGATCCTGCGCGAGGGGACCCCCGCGCATACCAAGGAACTGCTCGACGAGGCGCGCATCATGGCCTCCGTACAACACCCCTGCTGCAGGTCAGCCGATGCACAACTGTACGTTATATAATGCTGCTCAGCTTAAAGTCCATTTCGACGTTCGCAGACACTGATTGAGGCCACTTCTTGCATGGATTTTGAAAATCAAGACGAGGGCGAATTCATACTAACTTGCTTGAAAGAATACTTTAAATGTAAATCATTTGCATTTACATGATTTAATGCACGATGATTTAGGGCAGTCCAAATCGAAACCTAACCGTTATTCAAAATGACATTTGCAGACTAGCTTTAATGTAAATGTGCTTTGGTGTTTTAAAATATCACGGCCATATGGTGTCTCAAATTGTCTGTACTGCAGACGAGTTCTTAACGGTTTATGTATAAAGCAATTATGCTCTGCCCTGCAGTGTTTATTAAATTTAAACCTAATTCTAACCAGAAAGAAAACCCTGGCCGTAGCCAAAACGGAGCGATGACCTAAGGAATAACGATTCTAGAAATAGATATTTGCTTTAATATTAGCGCAGCGTCTGACAATACGATTCTTGCTTGGTTACAGTCAGATCCTGGCGGTCTGCATGACCGCTAACATGATGTTAGTCACGAAGCTGCTCGCGCGCGGCTGCCTGCTTGACTACGTGCGTCGCATCCACGGGCTCGGAGCGGAGTCACTGCTGCGCTGGTGCCAGCAAATAGCCGAGGTACGGTTTCTTTAATCGGCTTCTTCTTTTCTTTTGTTCAGATTTATTGTTTCATGCTATAGTTCATCTCAGCGGTTTTTAGGCCTACAAATTGTGCGACACAAGGCAGAGAATCAAAATCTTGGTTTCTGGTTTAACCTTTAGAGAGTTATTTGAGAACAATCTAGCCAGGACAGGAAATTAATTGACAAGGACTAAAATAAATAAGAACGTTTTCTTTTGAATATGCTACTTCATCACTATTGGCATCTATGTGTTCTTATGCAATCAGCTTGTGTGACCATAACGCAGAAAAATGCTATGCTAGCAAAAGAGGCCAAACATTCATAGCTCACAAACAAGCGTCAAACAACATTGAATAAATTGAGAGTTTGTATAAATGGCCAGGCTTGAAAATGAATAATTGCGTTACTATTCGTGAACTTGTCCTGTTCAGGGCATGGACTATCTGGAGAGCAGACAAATCATTCACAGAGACCTGGCAGCAAGAAATGTGCTCGGTAAGATATTACCTGTTACTTATTGAACCTATTTCTTTTGCATCAAACTTTGTAGTTATAATTTTAATAAGATTTGCAAGGCGGTACCTTGCCTTATATAAGCCAGTCATTGTATTAAATTGTTGTTTACTGTATTAAAATGTATAGTTAATTAATTTTTGTACTTGTGTTTCGTTTAGAACGTTATACATTGAGGTCGGGCTGTGTAATATTTCAGTGGAGTCCAGAAGCCAAGTGAAGATCACGGACTTTGGTTTGGCGCGACTGCTGGTGGACGGTGACACACCGCGCTTCTGCGGCGGCAAGGTACTCTAACATAAGATCGATGACGGAGGCTTAGTTTATGGTCCAATTCTTTTCGTTTTGACTAAATCATGGATTTATAAATGTTGATTTATTTTGTCAATACCCTGACTGATATTTTTCGTTTTTCTACTCTAAATTTAATTGCCTTAGCTCACGAGTTTTTTTGTTTTTTTTAAATCTTGAGTATTACTTGTGTAGTACATGCTGTTATCGATTTCAAATATTCAGTATTATTTGCTATCAAGGTATTTAATTTGGTAGTCAATCTGTCTGACGCACCTCTCTGCGCGAATAGGCTTCTCATAGTCTGACAGTATATAGAATGTAGAATTTTTTTGTGCAGTGTTATGTGTAGTTGAGCATTTTTTTATTTTGTCTCATTTTCATTGTAATCCTTGCATCATTATCCGTTTAGATGCCTATCAAATGGCTGGCCTTGGAGTGCCTCAATCATCGTGAGTTTACACACAAGACTGACGTCTGGAGCTTTGGTAAGCAGCTTCCAACATTCAAAGTGCTTCGTCCCATGGGCAATTGTTTGTGCAATTTCTTTTGGAGTTTCAAAGTTATGCATTTTATCCGATTGTTAGCTTTCGAGTACAGCTGTTTTTTTTCAGTTCCAGCCCACCAGTTCCAGTTTTCAGCCCACGCTATTGTTTGATAGGTTGTCTTTATAGACGGACATTGTTCTATAGTTCGGAATGGATGATGAAAGATATCTTTAAGATCTTTGAGAGAAGCTTTAGAAGAAGTTTTGATGAAGCTTTGAAGCTTGTTTAGTGCATAAGTCCTACACGTAAAAGCTTAGCAAACTGTATATTTTCAGTATTTGTTAGTGGATTATGTGTGTTTAGTTAATGTTATTTCCATTGTATTACTCTCAGTTGTCAAGTGTTCATGCTGTGAATCTGATGCCAGTTTGCCACGCTGCGTTCAGGCGTCACCATCTGGGAGCTGCTGACGTTGGGCAGGAGGCCGTACGACAACATGAAGACTGCCGAGCTGCCTGCGTTCCTTGCCGCCGGAGAGCGACTGGAGCGACCGGCATCCTGTGGCAATCATATCTATGACGTCATGCTCAGCTGTGAGTCGTACCGCTTGATGCGTTTTTGTGGTAGCGATGAAGTCTCCAGTATGTTACCCTAGAATTGGGTACATGCAATCAGAGATTGTTCACATAATAATATCATGTGTAGATTTCTCTACACACTCTAGTAGGCAAATTTCTCTACGACTGAAAATAGTTCTCATCAAATTTATGTAATTTGAGCATAGTACTTACCGATGCCAATAATCAGAATTTACGTTTTACAGCGGTACCTAGAAGATGGATCTTTCAATAGATTGAATGTTGAGCATGGTTTATGATTCCTTGGCTTTGTTAGCACTCGAAATAAGACATTTTTCATTGTCCTGCTAGCCACAACGTATATTTTATTGATCCCTTCGCAGGCTGGGATAAGAATCCGGAGAAAAGACCGACATTCAAGCAACTGATCGAACAGTTTGAGGATATGGTCAAGAATCCAGAATCATATCTCAACGTTCAGGTATCATTTTGTTTGTCTATTTATCTGTTATTCGCTGTCAAGCTCAGGAAATCAAACTGTATCCTAAATAAACAAACAAATGTTGTCATTTTTGTGCAAGATTTTTCTAATAAAGTACCACGTGCTGCATTAATTTACAACCATAACAACTATTGTATGGCAAATAGCCTATCAGATTTTGATCATTTCTCGTGATGAAACAATTATATTTAAAGTTATATGTTCATTATATATTCATTACGTGTTGACTACATTCATTTTATTGATTTATGTGCAAGTTATAGCTTTGTCGACTTAAAAGCTGTCTTTCAACTTCGAAACCGGCCTGAAATTTCTGTTATTTTTGTGCTTAAGTAAAAATTTTATATTAAAGAATTTTTGTGCTAGTGTATAAAGTAAAATTAAATCACTCACATAGTGATGTTGTATGTTGTATTTCTCAATAGAAACACGACACCAGACTAGCCAGTGAGTCAAGCGACTGTGGCAATGACTCAGCCTGTCACCTGTCCGCTCGCCTTCTCGACCATACTAGGGGTAGTGAGCCTGGGTCGGGCGGCGGGGGAGCGGGGGACAAGTACAAGGGGGGGTCTGGAGGGGATCAGTACCTCGAACCACAGATGACGCTGCAACGGGCCTCGACGTCGTCACGCGGCGCGCGCAACAAGGTGAGACCTGACGTTGTGGGTCTTTGTGGCGTGATGATTGAATTTACTTTGCGTCAGGTTATTTCCTGTGTATTTCATGTGTGTTCTTCATTTAAGGACAGAGCGCAGCAAAACATTCAAAAGGTTTGAGCTCTCATGCATGCGCCTTGCACGAGATATAAGTGATGCAATTTTAATATCAAACGAAATTACAATGACACGTCGTGACGTCATTGCAATTATGAAATTTGGTAACTTGTATTCGTACGGGACTTTTAAAAGCCAACACAAACCAATGGAGAAAATTTTTTGGAATTGACCACAGATAAAAAACAGCTTATCACAAAATGACAAATTTTGTGATATAATAATATTGACTAATTATATTAATTGAATACTAATACTAATATTGAATTATCAGTGATCCACTGCTTGGCTTAGCTTATCTAATTTTGACAGCGCAACAAACATTTTACGTTTTGCAGCTATTGACGTCTTTTTAATAGTTAGATATTTCTTTAGAAACAGTTGGTCGTGTCAGGCTAAATTGAGTTGATTGGCTGCTGCTCAAGTAGTGCATGAGCTCAAGCATGCTCAAGTTTGCATGACATATTCTTGGTGCGTTAAAAGTGCAATATACATACATAGTGTAAACTATCTAACCTATGTTCAGTGGTTCGTGATCAACAGTCTGACCACATCTTGTTGCAGCTGTTGGATGAACAAGAAGAGGACGAAGTCTTCACTGCTGCTGACTCCTTGCTTTGTTCCCCTCAGTCCTTCGAGATGGCCACATACCAGCGCGGTATCGGTTCTGACTCATCCGGCCCCGGTTCATACGATCCCGGACATATTGGCCAAAGATCCCGTTTTCACGCCGGCCGCAACAACGGTCGCCTGGGCTCAAATCACAGTGGCCAAGATGGAGTTGGCGCATCACGGAAAAACAGCTACCGGTACAGTGCCGATCCTTGCAGAGACTCCCATGATCCGGCAGTGTCCGTTAGCAGGGGGGCAGATCAGCAGAGGGCGCCGGCGGAGTCGAACGGGACACCGGTTTGGACCCGGAGGCAGCCGGGGACGACGGCGGAGGGTGGTCAGAGAAGAGCGTCTGGGAATTCAACGGTTGTTTGCGACCGCGGCGCGGAATATTTGGAACCGCTCACTACAGATCCCATCAAATATGTCGATTTGTTAGATGGGCATTATCGACCTGTACTGCCGGAGCCAGGTCTGAATTGCATTCGAATTTGAGTTAATAGTGTTTTTATTTTAAATTACCAATATAAGGCAATAGTCTTTTCATTTGAAATTACAAAGTTAAGTTAAACAACCGGAAAAATAAAATCAAAATTTCTTTTAAATAGTTTTTATTTTGCAGTGGTGCTCAGGAATTGAGTGTCTGCACGTAAATTACGCAGTGTTGCTATTTATCTAAATTGAACTTTAATTTAACATGCCAAATATTTTTGTTGAAATTATATGTTATTTGCATGTAATTTTGTCTATTTAATACTGATTTTATCCACATTTTCAATGCCGAGTTGAACATTTTTTGAACTGTCTATATTTATGTGGGTTGAAATCTGGTCCAGGTTGCCCTCTATCAAATTGCCTGTCACCTGTTTGGGTACAATAAATTTTTTCCCGCTGAGCATCATCACAACATTCATAAACCTCTAGGCAGTAGTAATTTTTGCTCTGTATTTTTTTTTTTATATTTCAGCAGCGTCAACTTTCATTAAATCGACAAACCGTCCGGCAGCAAAGCTTCCCCTTCCACGACTCAGCAGTCGCGAAGCACCGTCAGAAAAAGTCAATGTTCGACCGATGACGTCGGCGTGGGCTCCATGTCCCCTGCCAACTGTACGCCCTCGTGTCGGCAGCTACGCTGATAACGACGACAGCAGCTCCACGCTAGGCGGAGATGAATCGGAACCGGACTATTACAACGACACAGACATGCCGCTGGGCACCGCAGAGCCGCTAATGGGAAATATGGCCGAGTCACCCGTTTGAGCGAGTTGGAACTGGTTTGGACTGGTCTGTGAAATCGTGTTGACTGATTGTAACGAATGTGGAGATCCAAACGAAACTGAGCTAAAGAAACTGTCAAAGCAGTTGAAACTGGTCTACTGATACAACTGGTTTTAAGAGCTGGTTTGAATTTTGAATTAATGCTAACCAGTGGCGTCTGTGGGCCTGATACTGTGCATAGGGTGACATACTTGTAAGCCTATGCAAGCTTGAAATTTTGCTCAAATTGCATCTAGGTAATGGATATTGAAGGACTGACTGTTGCTTTGCCAGCAGGGTGGCGTTTGCTCAAATACTTGATGCGTAAATTAGCGTGATTTCTCAGGTTTGTTGGTGCTAATCTGATTTCGATTAAGTTTTCTGTTCTATCATGCTTCTTTCACATAGAATTAAATTATTGGCAAGTTGAAATAAAATGCGGCCGTTTCTTAAATGTGAAATCAGTCACGGTCAATCATCACAATCTGCTAAATAGCCCATGTACAGTCGTGAAGCAAGTTGACAAATGAGCGCCTGACTCTCATTTCAAAATCTTACGGTTGGATGCAATTCTTCTTTCAGATTGCTGTGTGATGCCAGAAATGTCAAGAATTTGCGACCAATAATTTTCAAAGATTTGATTTTCAAAATTTGCATCTTATTTTGTTGTTATTTTGCTTTTAAAGACCTGATTGATAGACAGAGTAACCCCAACTAAATTTGTAATTTCATGCCTCTGATGGTATTGAGATTTGTTAGCCCAAGGACGCTAGCGTATGATTATTGATATTCGCATTTAATCGCTTGTTTGATGAACCGTGAGCTACAGTGAGAGACTTCCAGTGATCCTGCAGACTGAATTAGCAATGTTCTTCGAACTCGCAAGTGCACGTGTGCTCTATTGAGCTGGAACTCTTTCGATGACTCTTGCTCTGAATGGAAGATTGCCATTCCACTAAAATAGTGGCCTTTGGGCTAAGAATATACGTTCGATTTTTGTGGAGGGTAACGGTCCCTTATGCAGTTTATTTTTCCGAAAATAATTGGAATGAGAATGATTTGTTTTATGTGAAAATAAAATCTTGCGCCTGTAAAGTGGATAGCCCCTGGTGAACCCACGTTAGCTGTACCATATATTATGTCGTACAGTTCTCAAGAAGGGAGTGTTAGATCCAGTTTTTCAATTAAGTATAAAGTATTCCTGATCAGAGATCTTGATCTATTCTCACCAAATCAGCGCATTGATATATAATCCAGGTATATAATCCAGGTTTTTTCATGCAACGTGATTGGTGGCAGAGACCCTAATCTCAGAACAAGATTTTTAAACTTTATTGAAAAATTCAGCCTCGCCGATACTGTATGGTAGTTTCATGGAGTTGATTCGCTTCTTCATGGAGAAGATACTTGTAAATATTTCTTGCACTCGGTTGCTATTTGAAGAATGTAATAATTTGAAACAGCGTGACATTGTGATATCTAACTTTGAACAAATTGGTGCTCGACGTAGGGGAGCTTCTAGCTGTAAATAGACCGTTAGGATTTGTAGTTTAACTTGCAAATATTATTGTACATAAGGTGATCAATGTTTATGATGCATGTCTTGAATGATTTAGACTTTAAATGCCACTAAACCTCAGTCATACCTGTGGATAGAATTATTGCGTATTACTGTTGCTGATGCGTGTCAGAAGTGTACAATGTTGATAGAATTTTTACAAGTTCTCGAAATTAATTAAAAGCCAATGCTTACAGCGATGTTTCATAACGAATTATTATTGTAAAAAATGCTAAAGATTCATCACTGCATAGGAGATTGTATCGATGTTATTAATAAGCTTTACTCTTTTTCTGCAACACTGTTCTAAGTGGATATGTAAAATTCAACTAGAACACAATTTCAATTCGTTATGCTTTGTTTTCTATTAAATTCATCAATTTCATCTCAATGTTACTTGGGGTTAGCGATAATACTGTTATTGACATTTAATTGTGCCAATAGTTAGTTCACTCTATGTACATGATTATCTTATAACTTGTCAAATTTTAGGACAGTAGGCTATTTTTTTGGACAGGCAATATAGTTTCAGTATTAATTTAAATATTGTTATGTTTGCGCTCTCAATATCACAAGTGAATTGTAGCATATGCTCCAATAGCATTTTAATAGGCCTGAGAGTTAAGGATTTAAGGATGGGCACTCAAGACTAAATGCACGTTGGCGTGCTGAAAGGAGCAGCACTTTGGCTAAAGGCACGTTGGCCGTGCACTTTATAGGGATTGGCACTCTGGCTAGGGGCACGTCGGCCGTGCAGACACGGGTGGCGCCTGAATTTTTTAGGGGCGGGGGGCTAAGAGCTGACAAAGGAAAAAGTGGGGGATCTAGCGTAAAAAGCTTCATCTACAACGTATATTTCAGCTCCGAACAAAACTTTCGAGCGGGGGGGGGGGTTCCTGACGAGAAGTTTTGGCCTTTTCATGCTTCCAATACAAGCTCTAAAAAATAAGAGGGCTAATTTTCAAAGTTGGGGGGCTAACACTCTTACTACGAACTTTCAAAATCAAAACAACAGGGACTTAAAACAGGAACCATCTAAAAAAGTGGGGGCTAGTGGGGGGCTATAACTATCTGAGTTGTAGGGGGCTATGTCCCGTTTTGGTCCCCCGTAGCGCCGCCACTTCGTGCAGATTATAAGAATTGGCGCTTTGGCTAAAGGCGCGTTGGCCGCGCTGAAAGGATTGGCACTCTGGCTAAAGGCACGTTTTGGCCGTACAGATTCTACGGATTGGCACTGCTGTCGTAGCCTACAGCCTAATTTCAAGATGCAGTGAAGGGCATTCTAAAGGCCAGCTGATGCACGACTACCATCGCGGTGGTTTGCATTTTTTTAATAATTTTGTTTAGTTTTCAATTAATGGTTTTGCTTGAAGCAACGACATTAGGCCTACAGCTAACTAATTTGTATTGTGCGTTTATCTTTTTCCAATCATTTTGTTATGATAATAATTGGCGTAGCTTTTAAAGTCGTTCAACAAATTATTTAATTATTTGAAATTTTTTTTTTTTATATTTAAATCAGTCGACGAATAACTGTTAGTTAGTCTGTTAGTTAGTGATAAGAATAACGCTTAGTGATTAAATAGACCACTGAATGAATAATGAAATTTTGTAGCCTTTGCTTAACAAAAGGATGGTGTTCTTTCTTAGTTGTTGTAATGCAATAATTGCATGAGAATGATTGAAAATAGCCTTACTTGCCTAAATGTCAGTCGTTAAGTTACATTCTGGTATGTTAGTGAACAAATTTGCTTTCACTTTGACTAACTATTATTCTTCTAATTTTCTTTTGAGGAATATTTTTGTTCGAGAGAAGTTTTTATAGAAGCCACGAATAAGCTGTAATAGGCCATCTGTAATGACTGCTGAAATACGGACTTACATGTCAGCTTATTAAGTAAGCTTATCTGTTTTCAAGATCAGTGCTTAACGTTGAATACAGCCTAATTTTTTTTCGATGCTCGTTATTATAATTTTAAGCCTTAGAAGGAATTTCATAATGAAGTTAAGTAATTAAGTAGGTGAATTTTGTCATGATCATGATCAAATTATTAAAAAAACCTTTATAACAAACTCCACAATTAGATTCTGTAAGACAATCTTCTAAACTAGTATCTTAGTTGCAATAGGACAACAGCAGCTTGCAAAAACATGTAGGCCTAAGGGAAAAACTGTGTACTGTACATGCAGGCTATAAATGCAGTTAGAACACATTTTGGTAAACGACATAATAACAACAAAATGATGATATTATCAAAATAATAAGAATGAGCACTTTTCACATGATAGTAAGTCAATGAATTATATATAGCTAGCAACAGAATCGGCCCGAGCCGCCCGAGCAATTATTATCAAAATGCTCTGCTCCGCGTCCAAAACAACTTTCGTTCATTTCAAAATATATATTCAATAAAGTAGCTGTAAAATTCAGATATTTTGGTACAATTTCTATAATTATACCAATACTAACCAGTCATTGAGATTTGAGAGTGGATGGAACTCGAGCATGATTAATTTCTTGTGAAAAATTTGAAAACTTGCAGAATTCTTTCCTTAGTGAAAATACAGAGATACACGTCAGTACTGTTTCAATCAGTGGCGACGCGCATACATTAATATTTTAACATTGCAGCTGGTAACATAATTGACAGCGAAGTGCGCGAAAAAGTAATAACTATTGAAAATTTAGTCCCTTCAAAATGGAAGGGGTCCCTCGGATGTCCATGTTAGGCTTCGACCTAAAGACATGCTCTGAGCACATGGAATTTGGCCCCGCCCTCAAATCAGTGAGTGTTATACAATTGATTACTTTAGTCAATTTTAGGTGGAATAGTTTGACTTTTATTTAATTGTGTCAGGGCACTGAATGTGTGTAATTGTGTAACATCTTATGTGATGTGCAACATCGTGTGTAATTATGCCTTTGCGCTTCGCCATCCCCTGTTCCCGTCTCTCGTACCTGCATTGACGACTCTACAGAGGATAACAGCCATTTGCTGATAAATGTACAGCAATAGGCTCATGCTGAGAATTTATATTGAAACTATCCAATGTTGAGATGGTTTACCTCTGACAGCCTCACCAATGACAACTTCTCTATATCTCCGACAACAGCTACCTGGGTTCAAGATAGAACATTTATCATTGCGAAGGTTGAAAATCGCGTAACCTATACGAAACTGACCAAGAGACGCGTGAAATCTTAAATTTAACTCATCGACGCACGCAACTACACGAAAACACACAGGTAGTTAGCTACTTATTGTCGGAGATAGGGAAGTTATCATTGTTGAGCTGCCCAGTGCCAGAGGTGAACAAATCATACAGTGCTACTAATCACTGAATGTTGTTAAATGAACTAATGGCATTTGCATTAATTGTGGCTTTGCAGTATATATCGGAATTCTATCACGAGAATCCAGATTCATACGCAAAAGAATGCACCGAACTGGATCAGCTGAGACAGGTCTGTTGTGCTTTAGAAATGTGTATAAAATATCTCTGAAATATGTCTAATAATCTATTGTATATTAAAAAAACGTTGGCTATGTAGAATAATATGCATTATATATATATATATTTATTTATATATTATTATTTTTATATTTTTATATATATATTTATGTGTGTAAAATGTAGTTATTGTCCAACCGGTTTCTCATACATGTTAGTTGATACATTTTTTATTGTGATTTGATTTGCATGATGATCAGTTTTTGATAATTGAACGATTAATCTGCACTTGCAATTGTTGTTGTTTTTACTTTTACCAGATCTCTGCTTTCATTGACAGTATGAACTGCGTGATGCTGCGTGATGTGTGCTGTGTGATGCTGCATGATGTGTGCTGCGTGAATTGATTAAACGATGAGACAGGCTGCTATGTTTGCTGCAGGCTGCGGTTCAAGCAAGTCTCGACTTTGTTGGATGCAGTGTTGTCAAGAAGTATTTCGCTCAGCTTCAGTTTCTCGGCAGTCGCTTCCCGATGGGCGCCGGTGATCCCATCCAGATCCCATTCACCTGGTTTGCAAGGCTATTTATTTTGCATTTTCTATTATTTAGGTATCGTAACATAAATATTATAACACATAGTGAAAAACAAACAAATGTGAAGGATATTGCTGCCTGTCGTCGTGCACAGGGAGGATGTGTACAGTCGTCGACCGCTGACGGTGACAGACGTCAAGTTTGAGCAGGCGTGCGTCCTCTACAACATCGGCGCTCTTCACTCCATGCTCGGCGGCATGGACAACAGATCAACACCTGAGGTTCTGCCATGCTTTGACTATTTTTGTACACCTCTGCAGATTGCCCAAAAAATAGAATTGATTTGTTGTTCCTAACTTCTCTGACTTGCCTTACGCTACGCAAATTTTAAAATATATGAGCACTAACTCTCTGCTGATCTGGGATTGAAGAAAATTGATTTGCAGTCCAGAACTCCCTGGATGTGTCGGAGAGGCGACTAGAGACGAGGGAGCGGATCTTTACTTGGTTTTGAAGTGGATATTAGGCTCGACTGTAAAAATTTAACCTGTTTTGTGTTTGTATTGACGTGTGATGAAGGGAAGATTTCTAATGCTTGGTACTAGGCTTGGATATTATGTTGTGTCCGCCAGGGCATGAAGGTGTCGTGCACGCACTTCCAATGCGCCGCCTGGGCCTTCCAGCACCTCCGTGACACCCTCGGGTCTCACTCCAGCCCAGACTTCCACTACGACCTTCTCACCTTCAAGGCCAACGTCATGCTGGTCGGTCTCTTTAGACCCCACCAGGGTTGTCCATTGAGCTAAAATTCGACTGATGCGTGTTGTACTTTCGTGAAAAACGTGGGAGAATTTTTTTGGACCACTATATAGATATAGATTAAACGACATTGACTGCAAGTCTTTGCTGGTTTTGGTGAAGGGCCCGTTGAATGCTGGTTGTTATGTTTATGTAATAAACCTGCACTCTTGTTGGGGTTCACTTAGTGAGGTTGTATTGTTGAATATATTCAGTATACCAATACGAAACAATAGCATTCTTTATTGCATTGTTACGACGATCGCAAAGTTAGTATTAGTCTTGTTATTACATTTTTGGAGAATTTATTAAATTTAGAAGAGAGAAAATTGTCGGCGACTCGGTCTGCCACTCAAGATCCATCCGTCGAGTTGACCTCATGGAAGAAATCAGTTTTCCGTGCGGCAGGCGGAGGCGCAGGAGTGTATCCTGGAGAAGTCGATGACGGACAACCGGAAGAGTTCCATCACGGCCAAGGTCGCCGCGCAGATAGTCATCTACTACCGCCTCGCGCTCAAGAGCCTCGACTCCTGCAATCCCACGCAGACTGTCGGCAGCAAGAAGTACAAGGCAAGGGCTCTTTGTATGCTAAACGCTATGCAATTTTTTATTTTGTATCTGCAGCCAGCAAAGCTAATTGTAATGCATTTTAGAGGTTTGCTTACTTGCTTGCTATAGTCTGCTATACTGTAGTAGTTGCTGCTTTTTTGACCCCCTGCAGGCCGGGGAACAAAGAATTTGCTTGCAGCCAAAAGCTCCCCGAGCGAGTTGTAAAAGGCAACTAAAGAAGGGGGAGCGGTTCTCTGCCGGCTCTCTTGCACAGAACCGGACTGTATATAGCCTTGAACACACAAGGCTAGAAACTACAAAAAAACCAAAAGAAAACCCATGGCTATTATTATCATTATTATTTGTTATTATTGTTATGTCTGGTTGCAGGAGTGGAAGCAGCGCATAGAACCCAAGCTGAGTTTCTATGACTGCGTGACGTACTACTACCTGGGCTGTCAGGCCGAGGAGCAGCAGCACTGGGGGGAGAGGGTCACCTACCTTCAGGTGGCGCTCGACCGGCTCAACGCCTGTCTCAAGATGAGCCGGACGCCTGACCCGGCTCTCGACGAGACACTCAAGTTTACGCTTGACGTGGTCAGCGGCAAGTGAGTCTGTGCTTGGATAACACATGATTATTTATAACATACATATGATGTTAATGAAACGTAGCATGTTTAGCAACTTGAAATCTTAAGTTCTTGACATGACTTTAATTTATTGAAATTTATGAACTTAGATTTATTGAATAAAACTAATACTGTCATTTTTTATGATGACATGCGATTTTGCAATTATGTTGACACTTCTTACTGTAGCATGGATGGATGAATGAAGTAAGAATTTAAATAAATTTAGAATCTTTTATTTATTTTTTGTGATTTCTATTTGAGCTGAACCGCTTTTTGTTTTTTCACGTACTGCCTCATCATTATGCTCCGGTGCCGATAATATATGTACGAACGTATATCGCGATATCGTCTTTTAGTCTAAGCGCCATTCTCTGTTGCCATGCAACAGATTCAACTCTGCAAAGAAGGACAACGATTTTGTCTATCACGACAAGATTCCAGCTTTCGATACCTTGCCTGAAGTCAAAGGTACCGTGATCCAACGTTGTAACGCGTAAGATATTTTGCTTCATTGATTTTCTGTAATTTATTATTGCGATTTTTCGTATTAATTAATATGTTGCGAATTTTCTGTGCGATGCAATACTGCGCATTATTTGACCTAGTGGAGTTTGTTCATCGTCGTGCAATTTATTGGCTGTTACTCAATTCTTGACACTTTTATGTTTTTGCAGTCTGATGTTTATTTCGTGGATATTTAGTTTATTATTTTATTATTTATTATTTCGATTGATGTTTAATTCGTGTTTGAGTGAAGGAGAAGTTTAATTTCATTTTGCTGCCCATAGGTGCATCGCTGGTGAAAGGCATACCCTTTGACACTGCTGACGCGGAGGTCTCCGGACCAGACATATTCAAGAAGCTTGTTCCCCTGCAGGCCCACGAGGCTTCGTCCCTCTACAGGTATGCCTGCCTGTCAGCCTGAGTGTATCTGTATGTGTGTGTGTATTCTTCTTTCAAGGAAGCAACTTGCTAGTAAATTCGATATAATCTATGTTTATTCGCCGCTTCCTTTTTTTAGATTTTCATAACTTGCTGTTATTGCGCTGATTGAATTGAATTGAAGCTCCACAATATCATGCGAATTGTGAGGTAATTTATTGTATTTTCTACTTGTTTTTGTAGTAATATATTAAAAAGTAGTAAACTAAACGGTCTCGGTGTGTTCTATGCTGCAGTGAGGAGCAGGCGAAGCTGCTGCGCAGAGTGGTATCTAACATCGAAACAAAGAATCAGGAACTGACGTATGTTGTTCTATATCTTGTTTTCTTTCATGTTGAATTGTTTAAATTCTGAACAGTGAATATGACAGTACTATATTACTTTTATTACGATATGGAATATATTTGTTTGGCATTTCCTACCGTAAATTAAATTTTTGTGCCGTATAGCATTATTGTTTTTTTAAAGCCATTGTTTTTAGTAGAGCTTTTCAATCCGTTCACTTTAAGAATTGATAGCGGATGTCAGAGAGAGCCTGCGGATATGGTCTGTAATTTGGTATAAGTGTGTCCTTATATTTCTGTTATTTATTGACTTGATATTTATTACTGTATAATATATAATATAATTTTTAGTAGTGTTTTTTGGGTATTTTAGAGATATTTGTATGCTTATAAGGCGTGACGTCTGCGTGTGTTGCAGCCACTACATGTCGAGCCTGCAGCTTGATGCGTCCTCCTTTGTTCCCTCGCCGCAGAAGTTGCCTCAGATCCTCATAGAGAAGTGTGCAGCGCTCAGCGTGCGACCGGAGGCCATCAAGGATCTCTCACACGCCATGCAGTGTATGCGTAGCCCGGCATGCATTGCTGGGGTTTTTGTTGCTTAGTTGTGCTTGTTTTTGGTTTTATTTTCATGTGAATGATGTGATTTGGCAGTCGTTTTTTATTCAGTCACAGTAATTGTGTTCTTCGGAACTTTTTAATTAAATTTATAATCAGCGTTAAGTTTAGCCCTGACATACATGCGTAGCGTTACGTTTGCGCATTCTAAAACAGGACTTGTGCAACTGCTTAGCCTTTGAAATCGCTTAAACCTACTCCATCATAGTCAATTTTCACGCGTAATGCTACACCGGTCCATTTACAATTTGGCGTGCAATTTTTATAACTTTCATTTTGTTCAATTTATATCTATATCTAACCGTCATTTTTGGAGTACTAGGCCCTGCTGACGGTAGCCCTGTTTACAAACGATGTGGTCTGTATGCAGCGTTGTCGGGAATAGCGACCGACGTCGAGGGAAACCTGAAGGAGATTCTAGAACTGATCGCCGAAGACGAACGGCTGGAGAAAGAAATGCAGGTGCGACCATTCTTCTCTTTTTTTTTTGGAAAGTCGACGATTGTTTGCCGCTGAAGAATTTCGTAGTTGTGTCGCTCTTATTGTTTTTGTGCTTTGTCATTTCACTTAAGGTTTACAAATTAAGTTGATTAGGCATGATGCATGTAAGTCGATTGATACGGTTTATGCATCTTTAACCCCTCTAAACTGTTTAACAATTTAGTGCTCAATACCACACCAGAATTTGTGGCATTCGTAATAAAATAGTTTCTCAGTGCATGTCTATATAAGAAGATTATACTTAGGCTTTCTCATGACTAAATTCTTAAATGAGTTTACTCGATTCATATCATTAGAACTTACATCTTACATGCACTGAGCCCTTCAGTTAGTCTGGTGCGTGTTGCGTCGTCGTGCAGACGATGTACGGGCGTCGCGCGCAGTCGAGCGCGGTGCTGGAGGAGCTGCACAAGGACTGTGTGCGGCACGGCGAAGGGCTGAACAAGGCCGCGCGATCCAACGACGACCTGCATCGCGCGATGAGTCTGCACGTGTCCAACCTGCGCCTGCTCGCCGGCGGCCTGGAGGGGCTGCAGGGGGCACTGCCTGCTGTCGACCTGCAGAGAGGTGAGGGGGAGAATTTGAGCCGTTGGCAGCTCAACTGCTCTAAGCTGCTCTGAGCTGCTCTGAACTGAACTGAGCTGCTCTGAGCAGCTCAGAGCTTCTCTGAGCTGCTCAGAGCGGCTCAAGCAGCTCAGCATTGAAATTGAAATTGATATACTCAAGATTATATAAAATGCCATTATGAATAATATAATATTGTTGGATTTGCTTTTGTCCATAAGTTGGCTATCATTCATTCGTATTGAGCTGCAAAGATATTTATTTCCGACGGTGATATTCTTTCCTCTTTGACGGCCCGCTGTCGCGTTGCTAAACGCACGCGTGTCATGAAACATTCATTGCTGCTGCATGTATATGAAGTAATGCGAATAGAGAGCTAACAAACAACGAACCGTGTTGCTGTGCAGCGCCGGAGGATGAGGCCACGATGCAGGAGATGAAACGTCTGCTGGAGAAGGTGGATGAGATGCGGGAGCAGCGCTCCACCCTGGAGCAGCAGCTGCGGGAACAGGTGCGCCGGGACGACATCACACAGGCGCTCATCACTCTCAAGGACGACAACAACATCAACGTCAGACCAACCTTCTTTCTCTTTCTTCTTTTTCATTTTTCTGTTTCCTCTGGATTATTTTGACTATTGTTTTTGTCACTTAGTGAATATTCATTAATCATCACTAACTGAATATTGATTAATTAGTTCTTTATTAGTCATTCATTAGGGATTAATAAATTTATTGGTTAGCTATTAATTGCTTTAATAGTTGAAGATCAATAAATTACGTACATATTGCATATGCATATGCACACATAGTTACATTCCCACATAATTATGTGCATGCATTACATAACTATACTGTTGCCTCATGTTTGACTGTGCTACACTTTGTGTGAATAAATATGTATATATATTTTTAAAGTACTATTTACAATTTTATTGTGATAAATCCTGACACATGTATCGCATGTATCCCAAGTATCGCGCGTATCGCATGTATCCCAAGTATCGCATGTATCCCGAGTATCGCGCGTATCGCATGTATCCCAAGTATCGCGCGTATCGCATGTATCCCAAGTTTTGCGCGTATCGCATGTATCTCAAGTCTCCCATGTCGCTGTTGCAGGGTTTCTTCAGGGATCAGTTGGCGAAGCACGACAAGACCGTGTCGCTGATAGACCAGAACCTCGCCGCGCAGAGCCGCGTGCTTGCCGCCCTCACTGATGCCAACGCTGCGTACGCGCGTGTTCACCGCGAGGTCATCGACACCGAGGCCAAGTGGGTCACCAGTGCTGGACAGATTAATTATTTTGTACTGACTAGACTGGCTGCCATCAGAATAGGAATTATATTGCACTGTGCATCTGTTTGTGTGCTCGGCTTCGACAGACAACGTCAATGACGACTAGAAGGCCAGTGGCTTGTTTCTCAGAACTTCCCTAACTTTAAGCCTTAGCTTAATCCTAAATCAAATTTGAAATAAATTGATCCAACCGCCGACATCATTACGTCATTGTTTGATTAATTGAGCCAGGTGCCGTCGCGTTACAGAGTTTAAAATAGCAAACGTTAAGATTTGCCCGAGCTTTTTTTAAGAACTTCTTAGGACAAAAATTTGCCTGAGATATTTTGAGAAACAGCCCCCTGAAACTTTACATTTGTCTACCGGTTCCTGTTTCTTCATCTCTTTTTTGAGCTAAGCAAATAGAACAATTTTAGGACGGTATTTGACTGCCTTTTAAAATTATTTTACTTTCTACTCACCAATCACCAATGACTTGGATTCTTGCTAATTATTCGCTTTGTCTTTTTGTTGTTTTTTCTCAATTTGTGTCATTTATTAATTGATCCGTCATTAATTAGCCATTTTCCGTTGCTGCAGGCGTGATGCGATGGTGCGAGAGATTGTCCAGTCGTACGATGTCTACGAGGACCTGCTCGCCAAGACCCAGAAGGGCGTCGAATTCTACAACAAGCTAGCGACCAATGTCGCTCGCCTGCTCGAGCGCGCTCGCTCGGTCTGCAAGACTCAGGGCGAGGAGCGGGAGCTCGCCCTAGCCAGACTCGCGCCCAAGGGTGCGACACTCTGTTAATTACTAGTCGTCTCGAACTTAGACAAGAAAGTGTCTAGATTTAGTTTTCGAAAAAGATGTAATTGAAACTGAAAATGAATCAGAAGTAAATTGTAATTGTTGATATCTTCTTGTATTTCTATGTCATCGGATTTTTAATGTTTCAATTTTTATTCTTTCAAATATCGATCTATCAAATATCAATACACGAAATAACAGTGAAAAATTCTTAATTTAGTTGAAAATAATTTTAATATATTACGAAATTGATCGATGATAATTATTATCTATCCTCTCTGTCATTGTTCCAGTTCCGGCTCCCCCCAGACCCACCGCCCCAAAACCAGGCACTGCCCCTCCTGTCATCCCAGCTTCACAAGGCCTTCCAGTTCCGCACGGCCCCCCCGGCGGCCTTCCTTCTCTCCAGGACCCCTATCCAGACAATTTCAGCCTTCCCTCACAGTTTGGAGCCTCAGAAGGGAGTCTTTCCTACCCCATGTACCCCTTTGATCCATCTTCTTTGCCTCCATTTGAATCATCAGCCAGTGCCCCACGTTTGGAGGGTCTTAAACTGAAGGATTACCTTCCGTTTCTCAAGCCGGGTAGCTTCGGCCCAAAGTCGAAAGTCGCGCAGGATTCTGCAGCGGCCTCGGTTGCAGCCGCTGCTGCCTTCCAGCCGAGCGAGAACGGCTATACCGGCTACCAGTCCCTGCCCCCGGCCGGCTCACTACCCGGCAGCCATTCGGCATCACCGATCCACTTGCCGCGCCAACCTGCCAGTCACCCGGCCTCGCCGCTTACCGTTGCCGGCGGGAATCATCCAAACTCGCTTCCTATTGGAGGGAGGGGCTACACGGGGGATGTGGGTTATTCAAACGGGCGCCATATCGGGGGTCCCTCGGGACAGTATGTTTCCCCTCCGGGGGACGCGTCCGGGGGGTACATGGGTTCGAGCGAGTCGATAATGTCGCCGACGGCGCCCCCTGGCGCCCCGAGATCGGTCCCACTTCCCCCGGCTCTTTCAAGCGGCGCTGGCGCGCAGAATCAAGGGGGGAACAGTGGCGTGATGCACCCTGGGGGTCCAGGGGAGAGTGGATACCATCCTGGCAATCCTAACCCAAACTATGGCTATCAACAACCCCCGAGATCAAATGCGCAGGTGTCCGGTGTATCAAATTACCCAGGTGCAGTGACGAATTACGCAAGTGCATCGTCAAATTACTCAAACTTGTCTTTGAGTTATTCACAAAGTTTGGCAAGCGGTGGATACCAGATGCCAGGGAGCTTTGCTTCTATGCAGCCGCAGCAGCAACAGCCGCAGCAGCCGCAGCAACAGCCGCAGCAGCCGCAGCAGCAGCTGCAGCAACAGCCACAGCAGCCGCAGCAACAGCCGCAGCAGCAGCAGCCACACCCACACCCCGCATCAGCTACGCCAGGCCAAGCATTGCAACCTCAAATCATCCAGAACATTCCGCCATCACAATCAGCATTTGTCAATCCCAGCATTCCATCTACTGCACCTAGCGGTCCCTATCCACACCAGGGGGTGCAGTATGGCGCCGGATCACTTCCTAATTCCAGCTTCCATTCGACCAATCAGATTTTCCATAATTCTGGATATGGCGTCGCTGGAGGGTCGATAACGACACAGATTCCTGGATCCATTTCATCTTCTATCGCCTCTCAGTTTTCGCAGAGTTCAGCATTGCTACAGGGTTATACCCAGGTTGCCATGCCGACTACAGCTGGATCTCAAAACATTGGCCAGTCTGTTGCTAGCGCCAGCTTTGCACCAAATCAGAACATTTCCTCGTCTAATGCGATGAAGTTTGCGCAGCAACCAATCGCTGCTTTGCAGCAGCAAACTCAATTCAGCAACCAGATTGGAACTTTGCAGTCGTTTTCC
This sequence comes from Chamaedrilus cognettii, assembly GCA_034695025.1. NCBI lineage: Eukaryota > Metazoa > Annelida > Clitellata > Enchytraeida > Enchytraeidae > Chamaedrilus > Chamaedrilus cognettii. Next base: position 7,921 of record JAQIWG010000094.1, on the reverse strand, counting down.
GTTGGACAAGAATTTTCCGGGCCCGGGCTACAGTCGGGGCAGTCACAATCATCGAGCCAGCAGCAGTCAAATGCTGCTGGCTTTCAGCCCGCCCCTGGGGTTGACTACTCTAAATATCCGCAGCCAAATCCAAGCGGCTTGGGTTTGCAGCTTAATCAGCCGTCGAGACAATTGGGTGCCTCCTTGCCGCAGCATGCGGGTCACGGGATCAGTGTTGTGCAGCAGCTACAAGCAGTTGCAGGTCAACAACAGACGTGGGGAGGCCAAGGGCAGGCCTCCTGGCAGCCAAGCCAAGGCCTGCAGCAACAGACTGGGCTGAATCAGCAGCCGCAGCAACAATTGCAGCAGCCTCAGCAGCTGCCACAGCAACAATTGCGGCAGCTGCCACAGCCCCAACAGCAGCAGCAAGCAACTGCTTCGGGTCCTCAGCAATTTGTTCAACATCCTGCAACTAATGCAACAAATCAGCAAGGGCAGTACAATCCTCAACAGTCCTATGCGAGAGGAAACTTCATACAAGGTCAAGCGACTGGGGTTGCGATGCAAGGGCAACCTGGAATTCAAGGCCAACAAGCAAATATGCAAGGAATTACCCAGGGCCAACAGAGCACACTGCAAAGCCATCAGGGTCAGCTGGGCCCCCAATCTCTACTAAACATCACACATGGAGCCCCTGGAACCCATCTTGGCCCTAAAACCACCCCCCATGACTTGCAGAGAATGCAGCAAGCCCCCCAGCCTTCAACACACCCAGGCCCCAACCAGCCAGGATCATATTCTTCGGCGACCTCCCAGCTCCAAGGTGGCTTCCAGGGTGCCATCGGCGGACCCCTTCCACCCTCTTTGACTTATCTGCCACAGCTCGGTGGCGGAACAAACGCCATCGCTGGGAGTCAGACATCGCAGCCAGGTCAGCCTGGTGGACCGGCTGTGGTGCAGGGTGGTCAGTTTGGCAGTGGGCCACAGACTGGACAGTACATCAGTGGTCAGCAGTATGCGGTCGGAGGTGCGGGAGTGATGCAAAATTCAGGGGTGTCGATGTCCGGTCATTTTGTGCCGCCGGGGGGTAATCAGTATAACGGCGCCGTTCAGATGCAAGCACAACAACAGGGGACTCAGCCGGCCACCGGTCAGTTTATTCAAGGGGGGCAGTCGCACCGCCAACTGCCGACCGGGCACATAAATCCGCAGATTGCGCAGCAAGGTGGCGGTAGACTCGCGGATAAGGCTGCGGCTGGGCAGTATGTGGCACAGCAGGGACCACAGTTTGCTGCACCGTCGCCACAAACCGTTCAGTATTCTGCGCCGCAGCACTCCCAGTATAATCCCACCGCCGCCGCACCCCAGTCAGGTTCTTATAGTTCTCAGGCGACACCGCAAGGCGCACAGTACAGTGTTCAGGCAAACCAGGTCAGGCAATACGATCAGAACCACCCCCCTCCACGGCCAGGCTATATTCAACAGCAACCCCAGGTGGGGGGGCAGTACAATGCACCGAATCAATATGCTCCTCAGCTTGATCAACCGCATCCCCCACAGGGCCTTCAGTATAGCGCGCCCCCCGCCCCCCCGCAGGCCTCGCTTTACGAGATTCCGTCATCCCTTCCGAGCCCCCTTCAGCCGAGCAAACCCCCAATGGTTGCATTCAACCCCCCAAGTCAGGCGGTCGGACCAGCCCCGGCGGATCAGGGCAGCTCGGAAGTGACCCCTATTGCGGTGACCTTGCCGGATGTAGCAAGTCAGGGATCATTGAGGTCGGATGTCGTGATGTCGAGTGTCGCATTGTCAGGTGTCACGATGTCGAGTGTCGCGATGCGTCGTGCGTCTCAGACTTCGACGGCCTCATCGCTGGATGAACTGCTGTCGACTTCACCCCCCGAAGCAGCGGGGGGAGCGGGGACGGTCGGGGCACCTCGAGATCAGCCCCTCACACCAAAGGTTGGACCTGGCCTGGGTTTCATTTTATTCTTGTTGTTAGAATTATCTGGCCTATTTCTTGGGATCGCTTGTCTTTTGTGTTCTTTGTTTAATCTTAAAATTCTGTGTTATGATTAATTTTTGGCCCCACCTTCTATCATATTTTGATTACATCGATTCATACTTGAATTTATTACGGTACGTTGACGATGTGTGTGATGAACACAATCTTATAACAAAATTACGAATAGAAGAAATATTCTCAGGACTCATAACCCTACATTAGCTCTACTAGTTTAGTGTCCCAGGAAGCTGAGAATCTATGGGGCGGGGTTGCAGAAGTGGTTTTGGAGTAAGCAGAATTGAACCTTTGAAGCCTTTAAGGAGTTGAGAAAACTCGACCTCATTAGTCAGGTTTTTGAAACTACAACAGCTAGTTGCCCAGGACGTAGGCTAGTCCCCTTTGATGATGTCTCCGCCAACACCGACTCTAAATGCACCATAATGCGCAGGTGGTGACGGCGGACGACTTGCGCCGTGCGCGCGAGGAGGACGCGCGGCGCAGTCTGCGCACGAGCGCACAGCGCGACCCCTACACTGACCCCGACCTGCTCGGCAGGTTTGTCGGGGAAGTACAGCGCTTTGAGAAGCTCGTAGAGGCTCTGGCCAAGGAGACGCTGGGAAAATACACGCCTCTTGACAAGGAGTGGAGGGTAGGCTTTATTTTTCTGTTTTTGTGTTTGTGATTAATGAAAGGCTTAGAGCCAAGCGAGTTAAGTAATATTTTCTAATATTGTATGTAATATTGCTTATGCCTAAACCCGTTTTAACTGCGTACGATTTTACTTAAGACTTTCTTGGTTAACTGCACGACTTAGATGAATGGAGTAAGCTGGGACGCGCCTTTGAAATTTTAAATGTGCTTTGATTGGTTGTTTTTTTTGGGACTTATCTTGTACATGAACTAAGCCCTTCATTTGTTTCTTGTTATTGATTTGAATTTCGTAGGCTGTTCCTCTAGAGTATGCGGAAAAAGGAGTATATGGCAGCAACTCATTTCTTTCTTTTAAACATGTCGAAGGCAACAAGAAGGAGGTGCGGTTCTTTGTTCATCCCCGAGGCATCGAATCGGACTGTAGTTATTTTTGTTATTGCACAGGGGTCTTCAATTAAAAAAATTGATGGTAAGAAGTCCGATCCATTTCCTTTCATGGCTGTCGGTCAAAATGATATTTTTCTGGTATTTATGCGTTGACAGGTAAAACGTTCTGTGTTGGCATGACGTAGTTACCTGAACTGATTAAAATGTTGCTTGACATCCAGGAGCTTAATGAGGAGCAGGAGAAGGCGACTCGCTCCTTCCCGATGGCGATCGCGCGATGCTACCCAATGAAGAACAGATATCCTGACGTCATGCCCTGTGAGCTCGGGGCCCATGGCCTCTTTGCGTTTTTAGAGTTGTCATAGTTTTAAAACAATTTTTTCTAGGCTGCTGCTTCAGCGCTTTGTGATATTGAATTGAGGTTTCATTCGGAACATTTGTGGACTGTTTTAATGTTTGGGCATTTATCTGTAATTTTAGTAGCCTGTCTTCACTTACTCTCTCTGTCTTTACTTACTCTGTCTTCAATTACTGTTCACATTAAGCTTGCCTCCATGCCACTTGAATATGTTTTAAATGTGTCATATCTGTGCCAATTTAGAGCCTTTGAATTTAAATTAGAAGCGTGTATGCCTTTGAATTGTAAGCATGAATCGTCTGCTGTTGCTGGTGCAGTTGATGACTCGAGGGTGGCGCTCGTCGGAGCTCCCGACGACTACATCAATGCCAGTCACATCACCGTACGACCTCTCACCTCTTGTTGACCTCACCCTTTACCTTCAACTGACCTACATTGTTTGCCTTGCTATAATTGAGTTCATTGACGACATAGACTGTTTTGCTACTGAAGCCGTCTTGATCAGAATTTAACTGGCATGAATTTGTTTGTTTTAATCGCAGTTTGATTGATTGGATACGATTATTGATACGTGATTGTATACGCTCTCTATTTGTGAGCTTTGCTAGAATATAACGCTAAATACATGCTTCCTGTGATGCCTGCAAATTTGATAAGCTGTATTTGGTTTTGAATACATCTCAAATTTGATATTGATAGATAAAACCTTTCCAAATTATACTATAGTCTAATTATTGGTTCGGCTGAAATCCATTTGCATGAAGTAATTGACTATTTGTGACATCACTTTTCCACTTGGAAAGCTTTAAGGCTTGGAGATATACCAGCATCAGCGGAGATATCCACTCCTAAAAGAAGAGCATGAATTATTATAGCATGCTTTTGAAGACACCTCTAATGCTCTCTTTAGCCATCGAAACAGGAGTTAAATCTCTAATATCGAATGTTTGATTGTGGTGCAGGGTCTGTCGGTGAGTTGTCCCAAGTTCATCGTGACCCAGGCGCCGCTCGTGACGACGGTCGCGGACCTGTGGCACATGGCATACGACCAGGCCTCGGAGGTCGTTGTCATGCTCGCCACTGAGATGGAACCCGGCTCAAAGGTACAAGGCGCCGGGGTTACTTGTTCTATTTGTGTCTTTGTGTTGCTTTCTTTGTTCCACTTTCGTAGTCATCTCAATTGTCGCATTGGAGATATTACCCGTCACTTGCCTGCATTAATTATTCGAATTGCAAAGCTAAAGCACCCTTGAATTGTCCTCGGCATGTTATGGCACTATTTAGAAAATTGGCTTGTGTATTATTTATTTATTTATTTATTTATTATTATTTCACCAAAATTCAAGCCCTGAAACTCTGCATCACGGTCTTGCCAAGTCTTGCGTGTTGCTTCTTTTATTTAGTTTTTATACTTGTATTTTTTTCTTATTCCATAGCTATCGTTATGCTCTCCACCAAAATTCAAATTATGGTATCCAGCACCAAGGCTTTGGATGTTATTACTTTTTTTCCAAAAAATTGTATTCTTGTTTCTTTTTATCTTCTGCCCAAAAATTCAACAATGTCTGATAAACATATAATGAAGGATGTACTTCTAGAATTTCTTAGAAGAAAACGATGCTTTTACGACGAATGAACGATGTGAATTTTGTCAGTGTGTTAAAATTTAGTCCCAAATGTCGTCTTTGATCACCTGAATAAGCTTTGAGTCATGTTTTATTGTTATTATTTTATGTTGCACTGTTTGAATTTTGGCCTAGTACAACTATTTTGAGTGCTCACTCTGATACCACTAAGAATATAAACTTGTATGGTTCTTTGTGGCTGTGCTTGCATGGTTTGTTGTCGCTGTGCGTGTAGATCCAGGCATATTGGCCCGCGGAGAAGGGTCAGTCGGTGATCCACGGCCCCTTCACCATTACGCTGCAGGCGGTGAAGAACAAGATCGACTGGATGGAGAGGATCCTCACCATCTCTCACAAAAAGGCCGTCAGTTCATCCTCAATTTATCCACAGCGGAGAACAATCTTGTCAGCCGCGATGAAACTAAGCTGTGTTGCTAAAAATTAGTTTAATTCTTGCATTTTTCTGCTTTTATTTAAGCATCTTGTGAATTTGATTCGCTTACAAGTATGACAATTTTTTATCTTTGAAAGGTATTTTGAATACGAGTCATGCATGTTGTGTATCGTTTCTTATTTTCTGATCGATTGAATGATTGTAAGAATTAAGATTGTCATCACCGATTTCATGACTGATGGAATAGTTATACTTTGATGGAATAAGTGAATGACTCTGCAATGCATGGATTACAGACTGTGTGTAATTGTGCGTAATCTACAGATGCAACAGTCCAGGTCGTTGGTTCATCTCCAGTATCTCAACTGGACACCAGCGTAAGTACTTTCAACTTCTGCTTGCAGCGAATCAACAGTAGAGCCTATATTCAATTGCTAATGTCTAGCGTGCATTTCAAGTGATTTTAAAATATTTTTTTATATTATTTATTTGTTACTTGCAGTTGTCCTTTTCCATGGCCTTGCGTTTATAGTTCTGTGGTTTTACTGTATACAACGCTTCAATCAGTTTTTTCGCCCTCAGACTCCTACTGCTCAACAGATTGCCGCCGTTCAAGTCACTGCTTCTGGTAATGAGTGCTCCTCATATACTTAATGTGAATAATGCAAACAATTGGGGTAGTAATGTAAATATTGCAGTAAATATGGTGATGTAAGCAGTATAGTGTTTTGATATAGGGGCGTGCCGGCCTCTCCTGTCACTCTGCTACAGTTCGTCGCTGAGGTTCAGAACTTCTACGTCCAACAGCGCAGTCTCATGAAGCCTGTCATCGTGCACTGCAGGTGAGTGATGTCCAGATATTTTAAAACGTATAAAAAAAAAAGTTTTCCTTCTATGTTAGAATGTTTTTTGTTGAAAAATCGGTTTTATCGGTTTTTCTGATGCCAAAACGGAGTTACCACTTGTTTGGTGGGTCGTGTTCGAAGAACACGAGAAAGATACAGAAATTTTTTGTAGAGCCAACTTCATTGAGCACTTGAACAAATAATAGTAATAATGGGTTAGAGTCCGTTTTGCCTTCCAAAGATGTCACTGTAAAGACGAACTCCATCTCCTTTGCCATGGGTGAACATTATTTTATAATCGGTGAAAACTCAAGACAAAGGGTAAGGAGACATGGATCAATGGCCGGGTCAATCCTTTTTTATGTGTCCATACGGAGGAAGGTTGTTGAAGTGAGATAGTTTCGTCGATGTTTCAGCAATGGGATCGGGCGCACGGGCGCATTCCTGACGATCTACGCCGGGGTGCAGGAGGTAAACCAGGGCCAAGGCATCATCAACATCAGCGAAGTGGTCGCGGCGCTGCGGCGACAGCGCAGGAACATGGTCGCTCAACCAGAACTGCTCAAGTTCTGCTACGACTGTGTACTCTACCACGCACAGGACCTGCTCATGAAGCGTGAGTGTGGTGTGAATGTGAGTGGGTATGTGTGTGTGACAGTGTGCTCTACCACGCACAGGATCTGCTCACGAAGCGTGAGTAGTCGGTGCACATAAAGAGGAAACACTTGGTGCAAGTAGGATTTCTTATGGAATGAATGTTGTGACTTCTGGCGTAAAGTAAATAAACGTTTAACATTCTTCATGCAAACCGCGAGTAGTTGTGAAAGATGAATTGTGCGGCTACTATGAGGGATTGGATTATATGTCTCCAAATGTCAAATTAAAATGAGTTTTACTGTTGCTATTAGTGCTCTTGATATGTGCTATTTGATTGCTCATGAAGTTGTTTATTTGTATGATCTGTTATTTATGAAGCATGGGAGCATTGTTGTCTGATTCATGTTCAGCTCAGTTTAAAATTGTTTTTGATTTAGGTTCTGTCATTGCGGTGAAATAAAAATTTAGATATTTATTATGCGTATATTTAAAATGTAACTTGTGAACCGTCTAACACGTACCGGCGTAGATCAAAATATGTACAGCCGGTGATGACACTAAGTACGATGTGTGACGTTGGCAGGTGGTATCCTTACATCGCGCGCTTCATTCGGTGGCAAGCTGCCCCAGCCCGGTGACCGGAGTCACGCGCGCAAGCCGTCCGACGACTTTGTGCTTGGTCACACCTCCATCTCCTCCATGCAGTCGAGCATCGCCAAGCTGCGCTCCCACCCCGCTCACATGGCCTCGCCCGGCCCAGATTCAACCAATCAGGAGCCTGGGTCAGCGGCTGGAGCGGTTAAACAAGGGCAGGCGTCAGCTACGGCAGTTGAGTCAGGTTAGAAAAATTTAGTTGGATCCTATATGGATATACATACATTTATTTGATCAGAAGTTGAAATTTGTATTTATAATTTATATTATGATCTTAGATTTTATCACACATGGTGTTAACTATCTTATATATTAAGTAGTAAGCCTCAATCTGTCTGTGTGTCTGTCTGTCTGTTCACGATGCACGGCCACAGTTTTTAAGCTATCGACCTGAAATTTTCGCAGGAGGGTAGGAGTGGACCCCGATTA
>JAQIWG010000093.1:0-48075 GCA_034695025.1 Chamaedrilus cognettii | reverse complement strand
GGGCCAAAGGCCCCCCGGACCGGATCTTCGGGGCCCAGTGCCCCAAAGGGGCCCCTGGGGTCCCAGAAACCCAGGGGTAGGCCCAGGTAGTTTAAATCAGGTAGTTTGATCCGGGCAACGCCGGTTACCCCAGCTAGTCACAAATATCTCTGGTATTATTATTTCAAGTTTCATGTAAATCGATTGGCAATTGGTTGAGTTATAATGATAATTCTACTGGTTCCCGTTTTCCTGAATCACCGTGTAGATGTTATAGATCTCTATATCTTTATATTGCCATCATCGTCAATGCTTTTTTTGTATGTTATTTTAAAAGTGTTTACGGTCAGATTTAAGGACAATGCATTCCGTTGAACTTTGATAACTAAGATGGATATTTCATAAAGTAGGCTACAGGTAACTGTTATTGGCGATCAGTTGCTGAGTTTCTTTGTTTCCCGATCTTGGTATTTACAATGTCTATACAGGGAGGCATTTAAGCCAGTGAGAGATCCACGGGGTTGGGCGGGGGGGGTGGAGATCGGCGGGTCCGACCTCCCTTTACCTGGAAATATTTTCTAATATATTCCTAACGCGATGGTGGTTATGAGAATTTTACGAGGACGGTTACGAGGAAATTTTCTTTATTTTACCTACAATTTTGAGAGAAAAAAATCAATCGCCTCCACCAGGATGAAAGTCTGCCTCCACCACTGATTATAGCGCCACATCCCACGCTCTCTCGGTCTACACTATTATTTTATTGGTTCATAATCGAAATGTCATCATGGCGTTTCTGATGCTATAGGCGTGAGGTCAGGTTGGCCGGGATAGCACAATACACAATGGTGTTCCTGCGGTACTTTATGCCCCGTGAGTGGGCATCGTTGCATTCCAAATCCCTGTAGGCTACTACGTACCGATCACTGACCATAACACGAAACCTTTACTTGTACAGAATGGATATCAGCTGTCCCATGCTACAGGCTAACCTTGTGACCTTCATCGAACTGTCATGAATGGGGTGTCCCCTCATTTTCATTTGAAGGGGATAATAATGAATTTTCAGAGTTCAGTCTTATTGAAATTATTGGTGAAAACAGTCCTTGATTTACAGTTGTCTTTGATATGAAAATTGCTGCTACAATCTATATCTTACACGAGATACAGAGATAGTCATACAATTCAGTTTCTTCAGGCTTGTTTGAGATGGAGAATGTTATTTTGCACAGTCAGCAGATTTGCCCAGATTAAAAATATCGTTAAAGTTAAACCAATATTCTTGTTTCTTATAATAGGATAGGCATTCTTTGTAAAAAAAATGAATGCATAAAACTTGCAAGAGCTGGAATCTTGCGCTTTTGGCTGCATTTGACTCTTGCCTTGTGATTTAGCTGACCTGGTGCAGGCTGGTGGAACAGGGTTATTTTAGAAGAAGCTTATTTGCATTCTAAAATCGGCATCGAGTCGACGTCTCGTGATATTTCATTGACTTCAAACACTTTTGAAATTCACGATCTGTTTATGAGGGTGACGGCATAGTCTCAATGTCATATTCCAATGACCCTGGGCGGCGGGCGCAGTTACAGCTAAGCTTGTGCGTTGGTGCAACTGCATTACTGCAAACTATTTATAACTTCGGTTTAACAACTGTAACAACGCGTGATAGATGGCGTGCTAACTGCTGCGTGTAACTATCATACAGCCCAGCCTGGAGCATAGACTGCAGTTCTTTTCTACAAGTCTTTAGACTTTAACTGTAACTCGTAATAGCGGTTAGCGGTTTGTACTGCTTGACAATAACGCAGTATTGTTATATTTTACGCTGTCGTTTAATGCAGGGGTCCTCAACCGTTTCTGTTTCGGGGAACACTTTATTTATGTAATGAGAGTCGGGGAACACAGCGAGCGAGTGTTTTTTTTAAAGCAGGAACAAGGATGGTCACTTCAGTGGTCTACTGAAGAATACCATAGAATTAGTGTATCTCATTACAAGGGCCGACTGGCTATATAAGCATATAGCCAGGAATAGTTCCTATAGTCACTGACTACTGGGACTAGCTTGATGACTGTAAGTATTGGCCCTGACTCAGGAGTCACTAGGGCTAAAACTGTTACTTGACAAGTTCGATTTTGATGATTTAGTTCTGCCGACACTTTTTTGAATTTGTGACTAGCTCTGAACGAGTTTTAACAGCAAAACTTGGCATCAAAATTTATATTTTTCTTCTGCTGGTTGGCGGAACACCTGGCTACTCGCCGCGTAACACCAGTGTTCCGCGGAACACAGGTTGAAAACCCCTGATCTAATGTACACTTTCGCCTTTGTGAGGTTTGAGGGGGTGCGTGGGGGAAGGGGGGGTTAAGCACTGGTGCTATTCTTCAAAGAGAACGCCTTGCTGCCTTTTGCTTGCTTAGCTCTCAATGTTATCCTTCTGATCTCAAACATATCTGCCGCGACTGCGGCTTCTAAGCTCCTCAAATATTATTTTTATGTAAGTTTTCTCAATGTATAGGCTTGTCAAGTTGCTTTCAAAGGTTGTTAACTGCATGTAGATGTAATTAATCTGCAGCCGGTGTGGCTGTCGCCTGGTTGGCGTCTGCATTCACTGTTCACTGATTGACTTCTGTAACTTTTAATTCTTTAAAATCTAATTAATAACGCAGTCAATGGGCCTGCGCATCATCCAGAACCGATTTTAAATGTATTGAGCACAATGACATTACGATCGTTTAAAGTACTATTTAAGCTGTGATCGTCCTATGCACGGTGAAATTCTGTGTATGTCCAAAAATTATGCTGTGATAGGCCTATTTGAAGGTGGTCAAACTTTCTGGATCGAATGGTTCTTTGTAAGAAGGAAACCCTGCATTACATTAGCCATGTGCACAATGAATGTCTACAAATAAAACCTCTTATATAGCAGGAAGTCAAAAGAATATTGTGTGTGACAACGCGCCGCCGTATAAACATAGCAGCTATGATTTAATTTAACATTACATTAGTGTACGTAATTAGTGCACGTTTCATAAGTTAAACAACTACGCAGAATCATGAACTTTGTCTTTGATTCACTGAACGGCCGGACAGATGACGAAATGCCATAGTTCTTATTAATACCTCATTGGTTTTGTTTCACTATAGTGAAGAAAAATGATGAAAAAGGCTTCAAAATAGCGCCATGCCAGACAGACTCGTCGAGGCTCGCTGCGTATCGAGGAGGAGGCTGGAGTGGATGCTTTGCTCAGCAAAGTCGCAGAGTCGCAAAGTCACAAAGTCACAAAGTCTCAAAGTCATTAAGTGCATTTTTACTAAAAATATCCAACTGGGGCTTATTCCGAAAATTGTACAGCCTTAATCCGTACTCTTTAGCAGGCTACCTAGCATCGGTCTATATCATCTGTCGATCTTTATCATACATCGCAGTCCATTTGGTAGCCTATCTTTTGCTTGAAATTGCTCATGAATGCCAGTTTCGCTCAGCCATTTAGGCTACTGATTGCACAAGGACAAGGCCCTGTCAACCTCAATAGCCGCATGTCCTTGACATTGCTGATAACGATGTAATTCTGTGAACAACTAGACATGGGTGTGGCAGATCTATGGAGCGACGTGGCTTTCATCAACGCTCATCTAATCTCACTTAGGTGCTAATTCCCAGCCGCCTGAATTCAACGGCTGGGAATTATATTGCAATAATATGGCATTGATGATGTTGGTCAAATTCGTGTTTGAAAAAATGAATATTGCCGCTTGGTACCTGTAGACAAAATGAGTATTGTATGGTAATTGCTTGGCGATTGACTAGTTGTCTGGTGTACCTAATTCTCTATGTTTTATAGTTGGCACAATGGCATTAAAAATCTGATTAAATACCACGAGGCCTATACGCACACTGCTTTTGAATTGGGGATGTTGAACTATAATGGTGGTAAGTTGAATCGTTGTACTCTAGAATCTAGATAGCGTTTAGCGCTTAAACCGGTGCAGACTTCACTCTACAGTATTCAGTTATTTACATCTCAACTTTTGTAGTCAAAACAAAAACATTGCGCTTGAAATAATGCACCTGCTTGATACGCCACCACTGATTTCTAGACACCAGCGAGAGAAGCACTATCAGATAACAGAACACTCGTGTCACACTACGCTTTTAAGTTCTTCCCTTTGAAGTGCCCGCGTTCTGACGCTAAAGTGCCAAGCAATAATGTTACGCGTTTAAAAAACACAGTGTGGCATAAGGGCTAGATAAAACGGATGATGTGCTTAGCCGCAGTTAAGTTGAATAAGCGGAAGTTAAATTTCATTAATTGCCACTTATTTAATTTACTTAGATTCAATTCCAAAACCTGCTCATTGTGTTACGCAATCTTGGAGTGGTTTAAATGATGTCCTTTAACACTTCGTTGACTCTGATCATTGGAGTGCCATCGTTCAATGACACGCTGGTGACTCAATACTGCCTGTACTCTAACAAGGACACGCTTAGTAATGACTCGCCTCTATACCAATGCATTAAATTCCATTTAATGACAAATCAACGCGGACGCTAGACTGCCATGTTATTTCTGTACCGCAGCATAGGCCTAAAGGCCTTCATTGAGTGTGCAAGTAATGCTGTTTACATAGGCCAGCGAGGCGGAATGTAGTGTTTGCCCATAGATCCCCTAGGGCCTAGTATCTTAACCCCAATTTGGTTTATTGAAGCTAACTGGTCTGGAAATGACAATTTGAGAAGCCAAAATGACAATGAAAATGACACCGAAAATTGAGTGATTTTGGACGATTTTTCAAAAGTAGCTAGAGCCTACGTGGCGATGTGGTGACGTTAATTATTGAAAGGCAATGATAAAAATGGTTAGCATTAGCGTCCATCAGCTGGTAATTAGATATGTTTCAGTCGTTCAGATCATCCTATTGAGCGTGTTGAAGATACATGTGATAAGTTTTAGCTATATGTAACGTTAAAGTTTAGGGGGGCCTTGCCGGGTCACGTGACTGGCGCTGCGTCACGTTACTGGAGCTGCTGTAAGTCTGCTGATCCAGTGGCCAAGCTACTTGCAGCAGCTGCCGTGCTGCTACTGATGTTGCTGCAGCAGATTCTGCTGATTTGGCTTATGCGTCAGCTGCTGCTGCTGCAGCAGCAGTGATAGCCGTTATTTTGTTGCTCATTGATCTGGGTACCGAACTGTATGGCAGCTAGAATGAAGGCTGGACCGAGTGTTTATATCAGACGCAGTGTAGCCCATAGGGCCATAGCCTGTCGGCCTAGTAATGACTTACTACTAGATCGTATTGATACAATGCAATGGATGTACAGTGATAATTGAATAGGGTACAAGCAGTGTGTTCATCAATGAATAGGTTAGCCCTCTTGCCCGGTGCACTCCGGGTGGTGAGAGCGAAGGAAGGTAAGTAGGGAGACTGGGGGGATTTGCCCTTGCAACTGCTTCAAAGGTTAATGCATGGTTTATTTTTTCAGGTATCAGGCCTCCCTCAAATCAAATAATATTACATGAAATGATTAAAAGTTGGCCTGTAGAATGGGGGTAGATATAAGATTATTAAAGGATAAGTCTATCTGGAACTGAGCGCCCTCGGCCCTGCTTTGCGTATTGTGTGAATGATAAATGTGACCATTGTATGTGTAACCAAAAAAATATCTCTGATCAAATAACTATTTGCTGGCAGATGATTAATTTCGTACTTATCTGTTGCCTTTGTTTGTGTGTTCTTCTGAAAATTCGATATTCTTCTGAAACAAATTTCCAAGATGCGCCTGGGCTATAAACCACTCCACCGAGATGCTATGATGTCAATTAGGAGAATGAATCTTTTGATAACAATTTGTTGTTGTTGTTGTGCAGTGATGGGGGAGGACGAGGACGAGTTCAATCAGGGGATTATCCTGCCCCCCCTCATCATTCAGCTTCGCAAGATCCTTGACCAGTATCCAGACGATACACAAATACTCAAGGTGGGTGCATAGTGCATATCTATTTATGTGAGTGCTTTAGGTGCATGCATATCTATTTATTCTCAAGCGGGGTGCATGTCTATTTGTGGCACATCCAGCGCAGTTGTTACGCATGAATTGTGAGTCAACTTAGATTGATTTGTGCTACAAAAATGTGATGGCCTTTGAAATTGACTGATTTTATTTAGCTATTAAAGCTGACTGAATGTATGCTGATGATTTACTGCTTACATGTGTAAATAGACTTAGTCCACACTCTGAAGTCTGAGCTCTGTGTGCGCAGGAGTTGATTCAGAATGCGGAGGATGCAGGAGCGAAGGAGGTCAAGTTCCTCTATGACCGACACACGTTCGGACAGGACCCTCGCTACCTCCACCACCCCGACCTCGCTGACTTCCAGGTTAGCTCAGCGCTTACTGAGTGAAGTAATTTTGTAGGTTATGGTAGATATTGCTTAATATTGCTTAATATAGCTTAATAGTGCCCGCACACCTTTCGGTCAAATCGAAGGAAGTTTTGTCGTTAAGAACAATAACCTGTAGAGAACTCGTCGAGCCGTCGACTGCTTGCAGTCGTTTATCTCGGCGCGGACCTGACGTCATGATCCTTGACGACGAATGCTGTATGCAGCATTCTTTTTGTTAAAGTCACAGTGACCTTAACGACGGCGGCTGGCGGCGTTCGTTTGACCCAATGCGCGCGCGCACCTGGCGGTCCCGAGCCTATTCTCTCAAACGAACGCCATGGTAAACTATCTTCGTTTTGACCGAAAGGTGTGCGGACACTTTAAGGGAACCGTAATCCAATGAAATTCTGGTAGTTAGAAGGCATGTGGCTAATTTAGCGATTGAGTTTGCTTTGTGAAGGATTGGAACGATGCAAATGAAGACGCTTGATAGCCTGCTGTATATTATTGCTTGCATTTGAATGCGTTCACCCCGTGCTGAGTAGTATTTTCTTCCTATTCAGATTTCTGACCTTATTGTGCCTAAATAATTGTCAGTTCTCATTTGGACTATTTAATGATCAAACTATAATAAAAAGAAGAAGAAAAAGAAGCGAGGTAGATGCGAGTGAGCGCCGCGTGTTGCCGCAGGGTCCTGCGCTGTACGCGTTCAACGATGCGCTGTTCAGTGAGAGTGACTGGAAGGGCATCCGCATGCTGTCTCAGAGCGTCAAGCAGAACGACCCCTTCAAAGTCGGCTACTTTGGCCTCGGTTTCAAGTCCGTCTTTCATCTCACCGGTCCGATTTCTGTGCTTCTTAGCTTATAATAATTTGAGTTAGGCATCTTAAAGCCAAACTCTACAAAATCATGCTGCTACAAGCCACTATGCAGCGGCTGAAAGTATGGCCATTGTATAGGCAGTGCATTTTTGACTATTTTACAACCGATGAGTCTTTTCTCAATTTTTCTATTTAATGTTGTTCATATATTGTCGAGTAACAGGCTGCATGAGCTGCGAAAGTCAGTCCCTGATTTTTAATCAAGGACAGCCCAGGGCCTGATATATAATCAGGGGCAGGGACAGGGAGGGATGATTGAAGTGGGGTAGTATCAGTTTGATTCAGTAATAAATTGTATTTTGCTTGTTGTAAATATTCAATACCTTTGAGATACCGGGCGTATACTATTCATATGAATATTGAATTATTGATGCGCAGACCTGCCGTGTATGTTGAGCGGGGACAAGCTGGGGCTCATCGATCCCCACCAGCAGATCCTCACCGCCTCGAGCCACGGCTGGAACATCGCCAAGCGCCCCGACCTCCTCTCCTCCCTCCCCCACCAACTCGAGCCCTTCCTCGGGGTCTTCAACTGCGACGCGGCGGCCTTCAGGGCAGGCTTCTACAATGGGACGCTGTTTCGATTCCCGCTGCGCAGCAAGGCGTCGCCACTGTCCAGTGTGCTGTACTCACACGACAAGATACAGGTGTGGATCCAGTGTCTGTCTCGGCGTAGAACGTAGACTATTATAGTCAGTGACGTACTGTGCTGTGTTATCAATATTATGTAATATGTCCATTGAGCACAAGCACTTGGTCACCACCATGCTTTTATTTATGATCAGTGTTACAGATTTGTATTATTTATCCCGTTTTTGACGTCAACTCTTGTGTGTATGCTTTTTCCCCGAGTGCAAACTGCTGGAGCTGGTTTTTTTACTGCTGTAGATTCTTTCCGACGCTGGCCAGAATAATAAATTGGCACGATGATTGGCAGCTGTAACGGCGCTTGCGTATTCTATATCCTCGCTAAAGGGCCTGTAGCGCAATTATTTTGTAATGGAAAGCATGGGGATTTCAACCCCAGATCAAAGACTTCTAATCCCGAGTGCTTAACCACTCGATCAATGTGCCTCGCTATGGACTTGTGTGGAGTGTTGTTGACGCTGTGCGTTTGTGTCGGTGACAGGCCCTGATGGTCTACAGGCTGGGCGTGCATCAAGTGTTCGTTTAGTTAATGCAGGACCCACAATATAACTTATCGCTGTGCATTCTGACAGGCGCTGATGCAGTCGTTCCAGCAGGACGCGCACCTCATCCTGCTCTTCCTCAAGAATCTCGAGAGGATCGCGCTCTACGACCGCGACAAACACGCCAAGAACCCCTCACCCATCTTCAAGGTCGAGCTCAGTCCAGACTGCATCGACGAGGTGAGCAGACACTGCCTTTAACTCAAGCTCAACCCAGGCTAAACCTAGCCTCAACCCATGCTAAACCTAGCCTCAACTCAACCCATGCTAAACCTAGCCTCAACCCATGCTAAACCTAGCCTCAACCCATGCTAAACTTAGCCTCAACCCACCACTGAATCCAAGACTAAGCCTAACCCTTGTGTTGCGCAATGGCATTTTCATTTAGACTTGTGTTTGTCTCAGTTTTAGTATTTTTGTTGTGTACGTTGAACTGATGCTTGCAATTTTGAAGAAGAGGCCTATTTGGTTCTTTATTTCACTTGTTTTGGCTCTTGCTCAATGACACTATCTTTTAACTTTACCGTATATTTGATTCACAGAGTTGCTTAGAAATAATTGTTGACCTTATTTAAATTATTGAAAGAAAACTGTTAGTAAAATGATTTAAATTTTCTGACTTTTAAAGGAAGTTGCTGTTCTTCCAATCTACTAGTATTATGCTGTAAAATATTGTCGTTTGATAAAATATTATTTAAGAACCACTCGATGATTTCTACTATGTAATCATTTTTTTACTCATTGTGCAGGTGCGCGCGAAGCGTGCGGAGTTTGTAGCTCAAGTGCGCAGTGCGGCGACGTCGAGTAGTGGTCCGCACGATCGCACGATCATCAGCACCTACACACTCACCATCAACACAGAGGCCTACACCGACCGCGGCACCGTTCGGTCCGTCGCTATTTAACGCTTTTTTCTTTTTTGTGTCATATGATTTTATCATCAATTTGTTTGCGCGGTAATAGTTAACGGCATGGAGAGAAAACTTTGAATAGCTTTGCCAGGGATTTCAGAGATTGTAAAGTAGTGCGTCATTCACATAATAAATGTAACATTTGATCGCTTATCTACGATCTTATGTCTAATAAGATTTGATAAAAAAATTTACAGAATGCTATGAGTAGTAATTTTTCTTTAAGAGTGCAAGAAGGTACTGCTTTATTTTCAATTGGATCATTGATTATTTGATCATATTTTTAAATAATGAAACAGGAACAGAAAAATATTAAATATATAATATTCTTTTTTATATCAGAACTTCACATGTAAAAATGTTTTCAGATGAAGCATTCAACCTTCGCTTCTTAAAAGATTTTGTTATTCACTCAGGTCGTCTTGTATTTTTTTCTTCTATTTTGCGTGAGCAGATGTTCGTACCGCTACCTCGTGACGAACCACTACTGCGGGGGGAGTGGGGTGTCCCCCGTTTTTCGCAACCTCTTCAGAGACCCTGAGCTTGGCTTCCTGCCCTGGGTGGGGACCGCCATGCGCATCGATGTCAAGGACAGCAAGGACCCTGAGGTACAGTTACTGACGGGCAGAGGGTTGACTGTATTGGGTTGAATGTATACAACTATTACTCACACACCTAGTGTAGCACAAAAAAAATACAAATATGAAACATACTAACTTGAGAATGTAGCCTGGTAGCATTGCTTATAAATTGTATGTATTTTAAAATGTATTTTAAAATATTTTTGTGAATCCTCATGTATATTTTATTCACACATCTCTTGTAGAATCAAGAAAATGAACAAACTGAAAACTACAAAAGTTATCTGCACTATCTAAAAAATGTTGCTATGGCAAACAATTAGAGTCTCATTGTAGAAAACATTCAATCAGTGAATGTAATTTCAAGATTGATCATAAAGCATGATGATGATGGAAAATGTAGAAGAATTTTTTAAAATAGTTTTCTACCACATGCATAGTCTTGGACACCAAATTTTATAATTCAAGCATGTGGGTGAGTATTCCTCTGTAGCAGTGGCTCCCCGATGATGTTATTAAACGTCGAAACTAACTCTAAACTCATAATTATTATCATCATGTCGCAGGTGTACCAGTTGACGGACCACGACGGGCGCATCTTCTGTTTCCTGCCGCTGCCCAGTGAGCAGCACGTGTCCACCGGTCTGCCCGTCCACGTCCACGGTTTCTTCGCGCTCGAGCAGAACCGCAAGTACATCAAGTGGCCAGCGAGCCACCGCATGCCCGACGTACACATGGACAAGGTGACTTCCTCTGCGTCCTATATCGGCATCAATGTTTTATGTAAATCGAACATGCAAATGATTTTCTTCTTCCTTCTGTCGGTTCTTGTTCTTGTGGCCGGCAGGATAAGGCACCATCGCGAGTAGCTGCAAGCTAGCTAAATTGTTGCTAAGGGACAGACTTTATCGGATTTTTATGTTCAGCATGCCAGATAATGCATCATACTAGAAGATAAGTTTTATTAGCAGATAATCCGGTGATTGAGCCAACTTGCAGTTAATTCGCTGTGGTGGGTATGGCCTAAGTGTTCGGACCAACGGCATGCAGCACATTATTGAAAATATGTTGTTTTTTAATTTGTTGTTGTAGTATATTGTAATTGTGTACCAGCTTCACAGAAGCTACCCTAGTCATTCTGACTTGCATACTAAACACAAATAATTTTGCTCAAATATGACGAGTCAAAAAGATGCATTGAGTATCTGGTCACACTGGACAGCCATTCTTTATAAAATGTGCTACATGACGTCACGTTTGGCAGCAAGACATCCTTCTACAGGCTGCAGTAATCCCCAATGCTGGCGCGTGCAGGGTCTGGTGTGGAACCAGTGCATGCTGAGGGAGGCGCTGCCCAAGGCGTACGCCCACATGCTGCGGGAAGCCATTAGGATGCACTCCTCTGCAGTGCAAGGCTCCTCCTCTCTGAGCGTGCAGAGCATTTACAGGGCCATGCCCGACCTCGCGCGCATCGAGAGGTGACGGGTCTAGGCTATAATGATAGTAATAATAATTTTGGAAAACGTTTAGAACGCCATTATGTGACCAAAGTCTTCACAAGGGCGCGTCACACAACGCAATATTATAATAAAAAATATGAAAGTCAGCGCAATAGCTGTCGTTCACTATATATGCGGGAAGAATATTTTGTTTTTAAGCTAAGGAATTTGAACTTGAAATTGTTTGTCTTCTTTAATGCCTGTGAAGGAAACTAAATTTGTATCTGCTCCATATTTATTCATATTTGATTAAGTGTCCAGGCATAGTGTCCACATTTTAACAATTTTCTAATGATTTCAGACATATAGGCGTAGCGTGTGGCAGACTCATTTTTGAGTTTTGCTTTAAAGATTGGATCTAGAACTACTGAGCTGCTTGAAAGTCATTGAGAGTGTGTACTTTAGGTTTACATTGGTGACCAGATTTTAAGAGTTGGGTTATGACCGATTTGTGAGGGTTGGGTTATGATTGAATTGAGAGGGTTTGGGTTTTAGGCATTGACGAAGTTGTCAAAACTCTGTTTTGGAGTAGGCGGTGGGAGTCGATCGTGGCGCTGCTGTACGCTGACGTCATCACCACGCCCCTTATCCTCTACCAGTCCCCCTCCCAGCGCGAGGAGTGGCTCGACTTCAAGGCCGCCGTCTTCAACACCCTCGATCGAGCCGACGAGGCCACCCCTGTCATCATGCAGGTCGGGGCTCGATATGAATATATTCAGCTGTCGTCAATGGATACAATTAACTAGCACTGTAAATTTGATAGTATACAACAATAATTTTCATGTTAATTAGCACAAACTTAGCTAATTAGCACAGAATATGTCAATTAGCGCCAACAATAATTTATATGATAATCTTATTGTATGCATGCAATCACGTATCACAGTTAAAATAAGCAATAATTTTACATTGGTAGCTTGTCTGTAGTAATAAAACAGGAGAAAACCATTAGTCTCGCATTGCTTGTTTGTTTCAATACATTCCCGGTTTGTAATCGAAAGCTCGCTGCTCAATCTATCAACAGTTTGTGTGTGATTATGAAGCGGGTTATTGTCAGTTTTCTCCATTCCCTTAGCATAGACCGACTGAGAAACAACCTGTTTTTCTCACTTGTCGAGCCGTTTGGGTGAGTAAATAAAATTAATTTGTTGTTCCGGATTTAGCTTCCCATGCGTCTTCTTCGCGCAGGTCCTGGATGTGAGTTCAGTGCGCATGGTGGACGTCCCCGAGCACGTGCTGGTTGCACTCAAGAAGTACTGCCACTTCAACCTGGCGCAGATCTCTGCGAGCCTCGTGGCCGCCGCGCTTAAGGAGGTCCAGTGCACGCTCACCATGCAGTGGGACATAAAGATGAAGCTGCTGAGGTGGGCTGGGTGTGCTTTATATGATGTTTTGTGCTTCCTTACAGTGTAAGCTAATGGATATAACACGAATAGGGCTACTAATGAAAAATCACTGTGAAAAGATTTTGTTAGATTTTTGCATATGTCAGGGATTTTAGAGAGGAATTACTAGGATCTTGTTGTGTAGGTATTAACAGATAAACAGATTAGAACGATTTGGAGCATAAATCTAGGATAAAAATATGAAAAAAATTCTTGCAAATATTAGCTACCATGTTACTTCTATTTTTTTGTGGTCTAGATTTGGCAGTTCTAATATTAATGTAGCTCAGTTAAAACACAGCTTTAGAATTTAAGATATTAGACTTTTGTTCAATACCATACTTCAAATGAGGTTGAATTACATCTTGATCTTTGCAGCTACCATGCATTCTTCCTTACAGTGCAGTGTGAATACGATTAGGCTATTAACTTCTCTGCCTTAAAGCGTTTTTCTATTTGTTTCTTTTACCCCTGATGCGCGAAAACCGGCGCTGTTTCTTCAGATATTTTCTCAAGCAGTCCAAGTTTGAGCTGCTCGATGGCCTTGACCTTCTTCCGCTCGCCAACGGCGGCTTCGAGCGCTTTCATTTCAACGCGAAACACGCCGAGCGTCCCATCTACGTGGCGCCGTCCGACGAGATGCAAGGACTGCTGCCAGGGCTTAAGGACGACTTCCTCGAGTCAGACATCGACCCCGACATACTGCAGCTGCTCGTCAAGGCCTCGCAGCGTGGTAGGGCACAGGACTGGGCTGGTGTTGTGTAGCCTAATGTATGCTTGGTATATGAGTTTTGTTTGGATTCACTGATGAACTGTGAGCAGAGTTCTACAGGCGCTATTGTGATGTTTTCTTGTAAACTTTAGCTTTCTATATTTTTGCAATTTAGCTACATTTGTTTTTTTTCTTTTTCTGTATTTTGTTGAGAAATGAAATCGTGCAAAGTAAACTAAAACATCATGTAGGCTGTAAACTATAATGTAGTCCATAGCTTAGCTTTGTGTTTGTTTTAGTATATAGCGTTTTACACTAGATTGCAAACCGAAAGTGGCAGAAAAAGGAGTGTGCTCTCGCAAAGTGTGAATTTGATCTAAATTACAGGAAATATAGATCATAATTTCATTCCAGTAGTTACTATTAGCTGATTCTTCACTTTGCTATTTCCTGCTGCAGGCTACACGCAGCTGAGGGTGTTGGACGCCCCCCTCGTCGGCACCCTGCTGCCTCGCTGCCTCCCCGCCGGCTGGACGGCTCCCCGGGGGGGCGCGGGGGCGGTCGAGTGGAACCCCCGGGAGCCGGGCCACCCCCCCGAGCAGTGGCTCGAGGCGCTGTGGCTTTTCATGGCGCGCTGCTCCCCCCGGGACCTCAGCACCGTGGAGGGGCTGCCTATCCTGCCCGGCAGGACCCTGCAGAGGGTGAGTATGCCTGAGAGAGGAGGCAGCTACTTACCACAGTAAACTTTGTGATTCTTAGTACTACTCGCCGTGCAAAGCGTACGGAGCCATCTGCTCAGAGCTCAGAGCTACTCTGAGCTGCTTATTAGTATCACCCTTTATGACTGCGGCCTTGCGACTTTGCGACTTTTGCAAAGTCACAGTCACAGGCAGTCGCAGTTGCAAAGTGCATTTTAGCTAAAATATCCCACTGGGGGTTAAAGGATGCCCCCTTATTCTGAAATGTTGCATGTGATAATAACTGCAAGCATGGACTATCAATGCTTAATTTGACAATGACCTGCCTTCCGCCTGCATAAATTCTTAATTAAGTAGTGCTGACCGATGTCTTGTCAGTTCTTTTTTTTAATTCTGGTGATGGCAAACTAATTTTTTTCCAATGATATCTTATTGTTGATTTAATCAGCGGTCGGTTGCAGATAGTCCATGCTTGCAGTGTCAGCGGTCGGTTGCAGATTTAAACAGTGATCTGTTCCGCTATGTTTCAGGTCATAGGGGGCCGGCCCCAGACTATCACGGAGCTCCTCCCCCTCAGTTCCTCAAGCGTGTCAATCACGCGCATGGCCGACGGGCTCAGTCTGGGCGCTGATGTCGAAGAGATTGTACTGGCCCTGGGGATCGCCGTGGTGGACGCCCTGCCCGATTACGTCAAGGCTCACCCCCTGGTGGCAAAGTTGTACATTTTCTCGCCGACATATCTCGGAGTGCTG
Source organism: Chamaedrilus cognettii (assembly GCA_034695025.1). Taxonomy (NCBI): domain Eukaryota; kingdom Metazoa; phylum Annelida; class Clitellata; order Enchytraeida; family Enchytraeidae; genus Chamaedrilus; species Chamaedrilus cognettii. The sequence continues at coordinate 33,104 of JAQIWG010000093.1, read as the reverse complement.
CGCGCGATCGAGCGCAAGTGTGCCGCGGAGGGGCGTGACGTCATCGTCAGGCGGATACTGACAGACACCAGGTGTTTTGTCGTTATTTCTGCACGACTCTTTGGCCAGTAGTGTGTTGTCTTTTTTTTTCTCCTTTATCTTTTCAATTATTTAGGAGAACATTCTGCGTGTTGATCATGTTAAGGAGCAGGATTAAGTTTTTATTTATTTGACATGCATTGGATTTTGATCGATGTTAATAAATAGTAATAGTGCATTTAAAGAAATTGAGCCTGGGCTCTAATAGTGCATTAAAAAAAATTAAGCCTAGGCTCCAATTCTGAAACGATCAAGTTAATAAAAATGAGACGTATGTCTTAAAAGGCTTGCTGCAGTGTTTAACACCTATTTTATGTGCGCTGTAAAGCTTATGAGCTGATTTTTAAAGAAAAATTTATCAATAGATGTAAGTAATAGATATTGTACATCTTGAAATTAAATACCACTGATTGGAGTCAATTTTAGTCAATTTTAATATTTTTATTATTATTTTTAAAACTATTCAATATTGTTTAGAATTCTTTCTGTTGATTTTAAACCCCTGCCGTTTGTTTCTATTTCCATAGCGCGCAGCAGTTAATTTGTACCCGGCCGTTTGTTTCTACGCAGCGCGCAGCAGAAGCGCAGCCTCCGCGCGCTCCTCGCCAAGATTTCCGTCTACGAGATCCAGCGCGACTGTCAGGAGCTGCTCGCCCTCCTCCCGCTTTTCGAGACGACCGCGGGGAGTGGCGGGGGGCGCGACCCCCACTTTGTGTCCGCGGTCAAGGTGAACATATCCGCGCCGTCGCCGCTGCCGTTCCCCGTGTCGCGGCTGCTGCTGGACCTGACGGCGGGGGACTCTCAGGCCCTGGCGCGCCTGCTGGGGGTCAAGGTCATGGGCCTGGCCGCGCTGCTCACACAGATCGTGTTTCCCGACATTGAGGCGGCGTTTTACGAACACGGACAGGTTAGTGAAGGGTGATCGGTAATGAGTGAGTGATGGGTGATTGAGTGATTAGTGAGTGATTAATGTGTTAGTGATGATTGAGTGAGTAGTGAGTTAGTGATTAGTGAGTTTGATTTAAGTGGGTTGTCAGGCAGCAATCTAGTACCATATAGCGGCCAGTATATACTGGCCGCTATGTTAAGAATTTACTCACAATTTTAGCAACATAGTTCTAGTGTTTAAACTCATGTTTTGAAGTTATTTATTCTTATTCTATTAGAGTTATGCACACATTACTCACAAAATAGTGACAGTATACTGGCGAGAGCATACCGGCCAGTATAAGCTGGCGAGTACAGTATATGTCTAGCCAGTAATCGTTGCCAGTACTGCATGAAGTAACCTATAACGTTAGTGTGCAAACACACTGTCAAACACACTGTGTCATTTAAATTACGATTGCTGTATATTTACAAGGAATATTCTGCTTCTAGGTGCAGGCCATCATGCTGTACGTGCTGAAGCACTATCAGAGTTTGGTTGAAGCTGACAAGGTTATTCGCAAGACACTCAGGTCTGTCAATTCATCGTCATTTGGATTCAAATATTAATTGAGTTTAAACATTTCTGCACTACTGAGTATTATTCGATGTAACAAGGTCCTCTGTACTGTGTTGTCAAATTGTTAGATTTTATAGCTGATGAGTATTATAATGTATATTTTGTTATAGCAAGCTCTATGTTGGTTTGTGTAACTAAAAGAAAAATTATTGAAGGCTTTGCTGCATTTCTTATTACATGTTAATTTTTTATTTATTCAGGCTGATATAATCAGCATTTTATGTTGATTTTAACCAATCAGCACGCTTGTTTCATGTATTTGGTTCAAATTTTGTCTAATCAAATCTCTTCCTTCTTGCACAGGACGCTCGCGTTTCTGCCAAAGGGCGACATGCTGCTCACCCCTGACAGATTCTACGACCCCGACCAGGGTCTGTTGCAGAAACTGTTCCTTTTTGAGGAGAACTTTCCTGTGGGGGCGTACTCGGATCCCTCCACCCTCACCGTGCTCAGGGAGGTTGGGCTGAGGGGGGTGGAGGACGTCGAACCGGAAGACCTGCAGGTATAGATAAATACCACTTTTATTCTTGATATTTTCTTTATGAATTTAATCTTAAATTAACTGTTAGTGTCTGTAGTCTTATCTTTTTCAAGGTACTAAATTTTATTTTAAGGGTACCGGTACTAACGATTCATTTTCAATAATACATATTGTGGTTTATTGATTTTTGAAATTTGATTTAAACGATAGAATTTAACTAAAGTTTCTGTAATAAATTGTTCAGAGCTGAGTAGGCCCTAATGGTGTCATTATGATTCAATGCTTATGCTATTTAGTAGTAGCCTTGAAATTGATCTGTTAGACTGATTTCTGTTAATTTATTAATCATGGGTGTTAAATAATATGTTAATATTGAGTGAAATAAAATGAATCTTTTAAACGTTTTAATGGCTTTTCATTAAGAAATTATATTATTTATTTTTTAGTTATTCATTATTCTCATTTGTAATTTCAGTACATACACGCATACATGATATAAATTACCAGAATGTAAAGTTACCGGGGTAAACATAAAGAGAATATATCTTCATAAAGGCGAAGTGCCCAATGCCCAACCCCTCTGTTGACGCATGATATAAAAAGAAAAACTGCTATTAAATTTGTAATGTTAAGTTTAAGATTTTGTGAACGCATCATTTCTCTGTATTACTCCCCAGGAGGCTGCGTTCACCGTACAAAACCTCTACAGCAGCACCGACCCGACCAAATCCGCGCGCCTTGTTGAGAAGTCCGACGCGCTGCTTGCGTACCTCGAGCGCCAGAGGGCGAGCTTGAGGGCCCCCTGCGCCGGCAGCACGCTCGCAGAGGTCCTCGCCAACATCAGCTGGGTGAGGGCCCTGCCCGCGCGCCCCCCGGGATACCCGGCGGGGGTGCCGTGGGGGAGCAGGCAGAACGGGGCGGGGGTGTTTTATCGGCCGAGCGAGATGGCAGGGAGGGCGTACGCGAGCGTGTGTGGGGCCATCATGCCCATCGTCGCGGCTGAGGTAACCATTGATAACTTTTGAATATTTGTTATAAACTTGTTTCTGGATGCTTTCGTTTTACTCTGTCCGTGTAACAGACTAGAAGGTCATGCAGATGAAATTTCAGTAAAGTGGCGATGATAATCCATTGAATTTATAAAAAAAGTAAAACACAAATTGATAAAAATAGATCATTGAAAATTCTTTTTTTTTTAGCATTTCAAACTATTTCAAAAAGATCATTCGGGTGAAATGTTGAGTAAAATAATATTGTCTGTTGAATTAAAAAAACAGATAATTATTAATAATTGATATATGTTACAAGTGAATCCCTCTAACCAAACCTTGGTGATCCCTTTGCAAAGTAAAGCACGTGACAGTGTTGCGTTGCATTTTTTTGTATTGCAATGATAATTTAAACAAGTGAACTTGATGAAAACTAATTTTTATATGCAACTAAAGCATTCAGTGCCGAATATTACATTGAAGCATCAAATTGCAAGCCATTTAAAATTTATTCTATACTGTATTTCTATCTAGAAAATTTCAGTTAAAATCAGATCTCCTGCAAATCAGACATCATGTCCAATCTTATCATAATCTACGTACAGTCAAGTCACACATAGCCTTGTTCATTGCTAGGTAACTGCCCCCGAGGTCCTGCAAGCGTTTGGCTGGCACACGCCTCCCCCGCTCGACGTAATCATCGAGCACCTCTCCCTCGTCGTCAGCACACAGGTGGCGCCACAAGACAAGCCCCTCCTCGCCGACCTCACACGCAGCATCTACACCGAACTCTCCCGATTGGACGTAGATGACGTCAGAGCGGCGCTGCGCAGCGGTGGGATTTTACCCGAGTGGATCTGGCACGGGGACGGGTTTGCAAGGGTTGAAGTGGTGTCCATCGCGCCCCCGTTCATGGACTTGCGCCCGTACGCGTTTGCGCTGCCGAGGGATCTGGGGCAGTGCCAGGGATTGTTTGAGGGGGTGGGGGTGCCCCGGGCTTGCTCGCTGACGGGGGTGCTGGTGCAGATAAAGCAGAAGTACGACGAGCATGAGCTGACGTCATCATCACGTGGCGGGGTCGCTGGCCAATTGCGTGGCAGCAGTGCTAGCCAGCCGCGCGGCAGCGGTTCTAGCCAGCCGCGTGGCGGGTCAACCAGCCAGGCTCAGCCAGTGATAGGTGAGCACTTAGGCACGCACAGCAGCACACCGATTGTTAATTAATACCTCTTTGGTTTTGCTGCATTATAGTGAAGAAAAATCATAAAAAAGGCTTCAAAATAGTGCCGTCTTGCTAATGCATTTTAACAAAAATATTCGACTAGGGTTTAAATCTTGTACACTTCAAACACCTTTTTCACAAACCTTGTATTCTATAACTATTAGCAAAAACCAAGTCCCAAAGTCGCGAAGTGCATTTTGCCTAAAATATCCAACTGGGGGTTAACAAAGTGGGCAACTTCCACCAAGGGTGTATGACAAAGAATTAACAGCCAATAATTCATGCAATGTGCAATAATTTATTGAACTAGATTAATCTTGACATGCACATCATTGCTTGACGTATTTGACTCCAAATTCGTGAAAGATAATATGCCTGATCTTTTTAAACTGCTGTTTTATTTATGTTTTATTGACGCTGCTCAGGGCATATTTTGCAGCAGGGTATAGCGTGCAGTTTATGCCGATTTGTGCAGTTGTAAGAAGGAAATATTTTAAAAGTTGATTTGTGCAATTGTAAATTGAGCTAGTGTGACAAAATCGGAGAAATTTAGCGAATGGTTTAGTTGTCAAATTTCCTTAAAACAGGCCCTGGTGCTGATGCAATTTTTGCTGTGTCCTTCTGAATTGAAGCCAAATCAATCACAGCTAAAAGTTAATGCGATGATTGTTGTAATATGATACCCACTACGCCGTTATAAAAAAACTAATAATTGGTAAAATAATAATAATACCAATAAGACACCCATTAGACACCCTCTCACCTACTAGTTGAGTTTTTAGGTTAGTTGGGAGAAGTGCTTTATGTTCATTGTATGATAAATATGAACTTGATATAAATAGAAACTTAGAGATACTTGAGAAAGATAAGAGAAACTTGAGCGCAAAAAAAGCAATTTGGGACGCTTTTAATGCAGAGACCGAAAATTCTGGTTAACAATATGTATGTGGGTCTTGGCAGTAATTTTACTCTTCATAGTGTTAGTGTTGTTCACTCTATTTACTGGTGCTGCACGAATGCTCATTTCTTGTACTTTTTTTGTGCACTGTGCTTGCTTATGGTATGCTTGTTTTTTCTGTCTTTGTGAAGAATTAAAGATTTATATAAGTAAGTCATATTTGTCCCCCCTGCGCAGGTGAGGCAGAAATGAGGCGGGACCTGCACCTGTGCGTGTGCATACTGAACGAGGTCAAAGGGCGTGTCGGTGACTCTGATTGGCTGGAGCAGCGTGACCAGCTGGTGCTGCCGGTGGACACGGGGGTACCCAACGCCCTCAAGCTGATACCCATTGCCGAGTGCACATACACGGACGACGAATCTCTGAGACAAGGTAATTGATTTTAATAATTTTAATAATTGAGCGAGCTTTAACTGCGTTCAATGTATTTGAATTTTATTTTTATTTTTTTTACATTTCACTTAATACAGGCATTGCGTGTTGACAATTCTTTTTGAATAAAAATACTAGCGCAGTTTAAGCTTGAGGTTTTAATGGCAACTGAAACTAGACTTGCAGGAAATAGAAGCGGAATGTTTTTTCAAGGTCAAGCTTCGGACTTTAACTGCTTTAAATATTGGTTTTTAGCTTTTGATGTTTTTGCTTGAAGTTAGCGTTTAGCGTGATGAAGAGAAAATCATTGTTAAGCTAATTATCGCTCATGCGCTTTGTAGTTTATTAAAAATTTTGAAAAGTAATTGTGTATGGATGATATTTTAATCGGGTAGATTATGCATTGAGAATGTTCATTTGGTTTATACTACGTTCTATTGAATTCTTTTATGTTTATTCTTAGCTGGTGTCGATTGTGTGTCACAGCTGTGATATCAATATACTTTTTGCTTTAGTAATTGTGTTCTAAAGCTCAGTGCTTTGTACTTTTGGCTTGTTGCCAAGTTGTCGGCTTGTTTTTTGGATGGACCCCAGGCGCTTGCTGTTGTACTAGGGCAATTTATAACTTTGTTTCTCCATCAAATAGGGTTATATAGCGAGCTGCTTGTTGTAGCGAGAACCAGTGTCAATATAATGGCCAAGCTTACTCAAATATAAATTTCAGTTAGCCTACTGTAAAAGTTTTTTGTTTGTATTCGACTATGAATCCCATGTCAGCTTAGGCTTCACATCGTTTGTTAATTAATCTTGGAGGCCTTCCAGAGTTAATACGGACGACCTTATCCTCGAGCAGTTATTTAATGAACCGTCATGGCCGCCGGGCGCTGATCCATCTATAGTTGACGCACAACCAACATACTAAGGAATGTCTAGTGTGCTTGTTAACTGTATGCGATCACTAAAGCTTTAACTATAATAATTAATAGGCACTTTGGGCTAACTGAAGAACGTTGAAAACGCATCAAGTAGTTTTGCAAACTATTCAAAAACTTATCCAGGATTGCCAACTGTTTACTTGCATTTAATGATTCGCTTTTCGGGTCAGGTTTAAAGGTCGGGTATTTAAATGGCTTCTTTTGTCAACTGCAAGTCGTCACCTGGGAAATAGCAGACTCTATGTTGTAAAACGCCCATGGTATGGCCATATTGCCATTACATCAAACTCGACACAAATTGGGTTTAAGTTGGTGCGGCGTCACGCTTCAAAAAACAGCTTTCAAACCGAAGCACATTCTGTTGTGGACAAACACCAAACAAATTCCAAATCGCTACAATAACACATTGTGCAACTGTTCATCAAAAAACGCTGCGCTGTAGGATCTATTGTATGTGCAAGCCTTTGAGGAATTAAGTTGTTTAATGCAGAAGGTTATAGAATGAGTGCCGTTAATGCATTATGAATGGCTGGGAATGCTATAATTGAGGCTGATTGAGTTGGCCATAGGCTGAGTTTGTTGTTGACAGCTTTTGATCTAACCTGCAATTATTTGAAAATGCAGCTTGTTTAGATCGGGTTAACTTTAGGCATCTACTGATATAACTGGGATGATTAATAGTCAAGGGTCTGCACCGGGACATTTTCAGTTAAATTCAATAAGCTAGACCTACTCAAATCAAACATTTAATTTCTAAGAATGCCTCGCAGCCAGAATGATTCATAGCTTTGTAACATGTTTTTTCTAGCGGCTGCCACACAATGTAGAATTGTATCAATTTCATATTGAATAATTTTTTTCACTTAGCTGCATTCTTCTCTTCACATAATAGTTTAGTCATAGAACAGTGTAACGATTTTTCTGTCGATTAAATGCCAGACCAGTGTGACATGTAAACAACCCCACGTGTGAGTTCTATGAGTAAGCTCTGTTTTTTGAGCGCCCACAGTTGAATAGGGGTGGCTTCGAGTCCCCTCCTTCTTGTTAAGTGTCATTTTATCCCCAGTTTGTTGGTTTATGTCTGCTGTGTTTGCTGGCGTCAGAATCCATTGCTATGAAGTGGTTGACGCTGTATGTGTTTCATTCCCATTTAATTTCCTTACTAGACATCAGAGTGTATTTGTTTAGTCTGACCACGGAAATCAGACCAGTTTTACAATGGGAGTTAATTTATCGCGGAAAGCCTGTATAATTTTTGTTCTTCAAAGTAGCCTAGGCTTACTTTTAGTTCTCTGGCCGTTCTGTATTTTCTCTGCCAGATTGTAGAATACCAAGCTGTATTTTTTCAAGGCCACTATCTCAAAGCTGAACTAATTTTCATATTTCACCTGTGCAGACATATGCGGGGGATTACTGCCAGATGACAGTTCTTGGTTTATCTGTCCCGTAGGCCTTATATCTCCGAGACCTTGGTTTGCTATATAGCCATAGGCTGAGTAAAAGCAGACGCTGTTACAAAAAGGTAGATGTCGATATCCAGCTGTTAGCGCCGAGCTGTGTTGTAGTGAGAGATCTGGAGAGAAAAGAAGGTATAAAGCGCTCAGAAGTTCTAATGCTTTGTTGCCACAAACTGGATGAGGCGTGGTCTATTACTTGAACCCGCGTGCTTCAGCTGAGCAGCAGCATCTTGCGTGGATGGGATCAATGTATAGTCTAACAGTGTCGCTTTTATGAGATGTATTTCGTGAGAAAAGAGGTGATTAATTGTTATGCGAATTGTAACAAATTCTAATTCATGGGTGAAGTAAGGTTGACAGAGAAAGATATGAATGCCAGAAAATTCAGACGTAAGACGTGACGAATAGGATAAGGTGGAGCGCGGGTGCGCATGGCTGCAAATGGCCTACCACTGCGTAAGCAGGAAATGCGGCCACAAAACGCGAGAGTGTGTGTGTGTCTAATTCATGAGCGATTAAGTATAATAGCGATTTGAAATGTTTATCCAGTAAGCCTAAAAGTAAAATGATCATTCTAGCTGCCAAATAAATTTATCAAAAAAATGTCTCGTATCTTTTGTCAAAATGATACTAGGACGATGAAGTGTCTAAGTCATTTTCGGATATTTACAATCTAAATCCAGCATAATTTAGATTTGTAGGTAATTCATACTCCCCCTCCAATAATAACAATTCATTTCGCCACCAATACAAGCGTCATCTCCCGACCGACTCACAGTTTACCTTGAATGAGAGTTTAACAGTGGCGCAGCGCGCACAGCCTACAGCCTTACACGCTACAGCCAATGGGCGCCAACACAGAAGCGCCTTCACGCTGTTTATCACTTCAACGCCTCTATAACTCCACGCGCCACCGTCACTGCGGGCTGAAACATTCCTCTGGCCACACTACTGTATCATTCCTCTAGCCACACTACTGTATATAGTATACTATGGGCAACGCGCATGTTCGCCAGCGCTCTGCCAGTCACAGCAACATTCGTTTCCGCTCTCCAGGTTTCCGCTCTCCAGGTCCGGAAAAGTTTCAGTTCAGTTCCAGTTCGATACGCTATAATACGGTTCCGATACAACACAGTTCGTAATAGAGGGCGACTACAGTTCAAGAGAGTGATATGAAGTTGTGAGGCATGAATAGAGAGATGGCAAAGAATCGGGAGTTCTGGGGGAGTTTCGTCGTGGGAAGCGTCCAACCTGTGTTAACACGGAAAAGTGGACGTAAAACGTAAATGATGATTATGATAAGAGCGGGCACTCTTCTATTTTTTCTATTTTCTCTAAGGATAGAAAGCATAGTAAGATAAGGTAGGTTTCTGTTATCAGATTAGAGTTAGGGGGTTTGATTTGGATAGATTTGGGATAGATTTCTAGGAATATACTATGTTTAACGGCCTCAGCGTAACTGTAAATCACTTTCTTCTGTTTGTTTCCAGGCCACAGCAAGCGCAACTCTAGTACGAGCAGCGTAAGCCTACCTGTACCCCCAGACGACTCTTTGACGCTCGTCCACTCTGCGGTGCCCAACGCTACCCTGGAGGCGCTTGGAGTTCCCACCCTCCTCTCCAGGATGCTCGAGGCGGAAGAGCTAGATTACAGTTTTCGCGGCGGGGGGCACCAGCTGGGGTCACTGACGGACCGGCTGCGCGCGTGTGCGGCAGAGCTGAGCGGGGGGCTGGCCGTGCCGCGCGAACTGATCCAGAATGCTGATGACGCGGGCGCGACGGAAGTCAGGTTTGTGTCGATGGTGATGGTCGAAGGATTAAATAGTAGTTTAGGTCCCCGAGGCATCGTTGGATGCCGAAACGGACTCTAAACCCATTATTATTATTATTAGCGGAATTAAACAAAGATTGTTGGTGGTTAGGATTGTATTCAGTTTCAAGATCGTAGTATTAACTCTGAAAGATATAGATTGTATAAAAAAAATTAGGATATGGATTTATGCTAAATGTTGAAGTTTTTAACCGCTGGCCTTTGGGTCTAAAGCAATGCAGTTGGTTTTATAATTTTCATTTCTTCCGCCAATTTTGTGAATCGCGTGACACTCCAATTTGAAGAAAAAAAGCAAATTGGAGATGTGAACTGTGTGAAATGAGAATCTAATTGTCTTCAATAACACTTGAATGCTTGGTGCAAAGTCTTATTCTTATTCTTTGCCGCAACTATGCTCTTGTTTCAGGTTCTTGTACGACGAGCGCACAAACGCCGACGCACTGACGAGCCTTGTAGACGAGGGAATGCGCGAGTGTCACGGCCCGGCGCTCTGGGTCTACAACGACGCCGTCTTCAGCGACGCCGACTTTGAGAACATCGCACGACTAGGTGGCGCCACCAAGGAATCCCAGCTCGACAAGATCGGCCGCTCCGGCCTCGGCTTCACCTCCGTCTACAACATCACGGACGTTCCAAGCTTCGTCAGTCGTCACAGCATCGTCATCTTTGACCCGCATACGACGCATCTGGGTCGGAGCATACGCGATAAGATGAAACCTGCGCTGCGATTGGATATGAGGAGGCATCGGAGGAAGATGAAGGGACTGGCGAATCAGTTCAAGCCATATAACGAGGTGTTTGGTTGTGATCTGAGGAAGGAGGAGCCGTATGGGGGGACGCTGTTTCGTCTGCCGCTGAGGACCAGGCAGCAGGCTGCGCGGAGTCTCATCTGTAGGAAACAGTGCGACGACAGGGATATCAGGTAAATATTGTATAAATTTAGAAATTAAACTGGTATAATTTAATTGCTCAGTTGAACTGTTTTAATTTTTTAACGTTGTCATGTTGTTTGGATATATTAGTTCTTTCACATGTGTGTCTCGTTTGAATTGGACAGTGACAGGACAGTACAGGCACCATTAGCATTGACAGAAATGTTGTATTGTGAAGATTTGTTTTACATTGGTTGCCTATAAAAAGGTGTAGATATGTAATTCACGTTTCTTTATGCTGTTTGTAGCTGCGTTTTTAATGCCGCAATTTAACGATCAGATTTTTAAAGCTAATGAAAGTTGTATCAATAATTAACTGAGTTAAGTGGCACAGAATATGCAGTTCTGAACAGAGTGAACTTCTTTTTCCCACGTAACATTGACATAGTGGTTCAATAGTTTTTATCGTCAGTCAATTTTCTAAAAATAGGTGGTTGTAGTAAACTCTTTAGATGGTCAAAGATGCTATTCATTTTCAATTATAAGCAATCGCAAGCATAGGCAATAAGAGGTCAAATTGCTTCATGGAAACTGAAGCCTTGAGTCTGATATAAAAGCTGACGCGTTGTGCAAATGTTATCGATTGAATATATGTCTGTATTCACACATGATGTGTAACACAAACAAAAATTATTCCACAGAAAAATACACTTTGAAGACATCAATTAATTTTATTTATTTTTAAGTAGCGCCCCATGAATTAAATAAAGGAGAAATATCCACCCCAAAAATTAGGGGGATAGGATACCCTAAAGTTGACTTTGGTCATCTCAGTGCGCTCTATAAATGGTCGATGACAAAAACAATAGAAGCAAATCGTGCTGCTGTTGCCCCTCAGGGAGCTGTTGAGGCAGCTGGTGGAGTCCGCCGAGTCTCTGCTCCTCTTCACCCAGAGTGTGCGCCGCATCAGCATCCACCACATCCCGCGCGGCGCCACCAGCCCCTCCGACCTCCACGACCTCTTCCGCGCCGACAAGAAGCTCGTCCGCGTCCTCCGCGAACTGACCCCTGCGCCCCCCGGGGTCAGTGCGGGGTCAGATCCCGACTATGAGCGTTTGATTCGCCAGACATCTCTGCTGCGATCCTGCGCTGAATCTCTGCGCGCCCTGCGTAAAGGGGGCGCGCGGCCCGACAGGCAGGGCCTGCCTGATTCCACGATGATCCTCAACGTGGATAAAGAACTAACAGCGAAGGGAGGGGCCGTTCTTCACGGGCCTCCCCTGGTGGGGGGGGCGGGGCGGGGGGCGTGGCTTGTAGCCTGCTGCATGGGGAGGGGGGATTCGCTGAAAATGGCGATGAACGACGGGTGTTTGATTCCTGCGGCCGCGGTGGCCGTACAACTGGAGTCGACGCCCGTATCTGAATCATACAAACCGGTCGCTGTGGGGAACTCTGGGAACTCTGGCGATCCACAGGGGGCGGTGTTTGCATGGTTGCCGCTGCAGACGCGCGCAAGGGTCCCGGTCCATATCAGCGCTGCATTCATTCTCAGCCCGGATCGACGCGGGCTGCACGAAGCGATCGAAGACGATAAATCTGATTCACGGTCGCGCTGGAATGCGACCTTGATGGCTGATGCGGTTTCTTTAGCGTATGTACGCTTGCTCGCCGACATCGCGACTTTTTTCACCCCCCCTCCTAGCGGATACGATTTCTCCGCCCTCTGGCCGAATCTTGATTACGCATCGGCGGGGGAATGCGAACCGCTTGTCGGAGCATTCTACCGGGAGGTGTGCAGCAGAGCGGGGTGGGCGGTCTTCTCTAACGGCCAGCGCTGGGCAACCATCGACAACGTCATCTTTCTGGAATGTTCCACCTTCAGGGAGGCGTCCGTCGTCCAGGCCGCAATGGAGGTTTGTCGCCAGGGACCGAGCGCGTCCAAGATGGCCGTCGTCGTGCCAGATTTCGTGCGGAGGGGCCTGCTGATGGCGCCCGACGGGGAGAAGGCCGTGACGTCACGGACGTTCGACGAGGCGGGATTCTATGAGAAGATGCTGATGCCGAATATTGGGATTGTGGGGCGTGATGCGCGCGATGCTTTGGTGATCCACGCACTTCGACAAAACAATGCGACGCTGGACAAATGCATCTCGGAACATCGCTGCATACCGGCTCTCGTCCCCGACGGCTCGTCGTCTCCGCCGCAGCTTCGCAAGCCGGCTGAACTCGTCGATCCAAAGTCGTCCATCGCGAAGCTTTACTCCACCGCCGACGAGCGATTTCCCAGTGCAAACTTCACGCAGGAGGATGTGTTGAATTCGTTGCGGGGGCTCGGCATGAAGCGGGGGGCAGGGGACGTGAGCTGGGAGGAGTACGCGGAGCGCGTGAGGGGAATCGCCTCGGGCGCGGGGGACCGGAGGGGTGCAGGGGAGCTGGCCACAGCTGCGCTGGCGGTGCTCGGGGAGAAGTTGTCGGAGAACGTCACATCGGCGAATCTGCGTGCCGTTCAACAGCAGCTGGTCGACACAAGGTCTGGTTCGACCAAATGAACTAATGAGTATTATACTAATATACGAGTATATATACTAATGAGTTTATCGATTATCATGCATCATTTTCCAGTCAATTAAATCAATCAGTCAATGATTAACTGTTTATTTGCAGTATTTCTTTCATTCAAGTTTAACATTTCATGATGACAAATTTGATATTAAGGCTCGCAGATGAACATTTTAAACAGCTAGAAGTGTTTGGTCATACCTAATTCCAAATCTAACCAATTGTCATCTGCATTTTGCATGACACTGATTCCAACCCTGTCCTTTAAAAGCTACTTTGTTCTCTCCGTCGAATTGCTTAAAAAAATGTATTTGCACACTCTTGTATTGTTTCTTGTTTAGAATACCTGTAGATGTATTATTATCATAAATGACATTGCAAAAAAATCTGACATAAATATTTTTAAGCCCTCTGTTCAATTTCTCAAAGTGGAATAATTTCCTGCAGATTCATTCCGGCGATGACCAAGCCGCGACGCTTCCCGCTCCACTGGAAGGGCGGCGACGGCAGCGACGGATCCGTCTCCCAGCCGATCCTCTTCCGCCCGGCAGAGCTCTTCCCTCCGGAGTGCAGGGACCTCGTGGGCTGTGTCCAGTACATTGCCGATCCCGGAGTGTTCCCTCGGGACTCGCAGGACGTGCTCAACTTCCTGCGGCTGGGCATGGAGTGGAAGGAGCCGAGCGTCGCGCAGGTCCTGGAGCAGCTCGACGTGCTGAGCAATCCGGAGACGGAGAACTACCTGCATGACCGCGACCTGCAGGTGTGATGCTTCGCGGTCACGTCACGGGGGTGACGTCACCATTGCTCTTAACTCAAGACTTTCTTGTTTTAAAATGAATGTTTTAAAATAAAATAAAATTTTCAAATAGATTTTTTATCTTTTTTCACAACACATTACGGTATATAGTTTTTCAGAAAATAATTACATTATGTACATACAAGCCATTTGAAAGTCTGAAGGAAAATATGTTCCTTTTTTAGCTGCTCTCATTACTCGCATCTATTCTAACTGATAGTTGCCTGCTATACATTACTTTGCCTTGAAATAACAAAGATTTCTTTTAATACTTTGTTTACTCTCCGATGAATTTGGTTTATTTGCTCTGACAGATGCTTGAATGCTAGGTATTGTCGTTTCTGGAACTATCAATAATAAAGATTAATTGTAAAGTCTAAAGTGATGATCTCTATTGTTTGTAATAAAGGTTAGTTTTGAAGCTCAAGTTCAAAGTCATAGTTGTAGTTTGTTACTCTGCTCATTCTCACCATATGTTATTTCCTCCGTGCACGTGGCAGGAGGAGATCCAGAAGATGTGCTATGGAATCTGCGCGTTCCTTCAGCAGAAGTGCGGCACAGAGCCCCAGCGCCAGGCCCTGCGCGAGGCGCTCGGCAGTCGATACTTCATCCTCGCAGACAATCGCTTTCTCTCTCCCAAACAGGTCACACCGAAAGAGTCATTCTATACGTGTTGATCTGATGCTAATTTTGATGATGAATTTTGGTGCTATTGCTAGCATCGAGGAGTTAAATTTAAGTTTTTCATGCGTTCTCTGCGTAAAATGGTAAGGGGCAACCGGCCGAGGCATATAAAAACTGGTCAATTTCTGCATCAAAATGCTGCGTATACTGCATCTCTGAGCTGTTATTGAATTCTTTTACTCTTTTCATGGAATATCTAAATGACTCAAATTCCAAATTTCCCCCTGCAGGTGGCGCTCTCGTTTCCCCACAACTGCGCGCCGCACCTGTTTGCCCTCCCCGAGTACTATCGGCGCAACTTCTCGGAGCTCTTCGCCGCGGTTGGCGTGCGCGAGCACTTTGACGCGAAGGACTTCGTATACGCGCTGCAGAGTATGCATGACGTCTACCTCAACGAGCCGCTGGATAGGGACAGCCTCAAGCTCGCACTGCAGCTCGTCAACTTGTTGAATGAACGCATGGCCGACACCGGGCTGACCACTGCAGAGGTGGGCCGTGGCTGTTCATATTTTGAATTTGTGTTTATGCAGCATGCAATTTCTTATAATGAAACGGTTTTCTGCTAAATTGACATCATAAATTCTTAGGTTAAAATTTAGTTTTGGAGGTGGATTTATTAGACTGGTAGACTGCTTTCAATTAGAATGTTTAATTTCTTTTGCACAAGAACTAGTTATCTACTAGCAGAGTAGGGCTTTTAAGCATGAGTTATAAATTCAAGTGTGGTGTGATCTGTTTAAATATTTACTGAACGGCATGGGTTGCTAGCTGTTATGTATTGTGAAAGATGTTTTTTTAGTTTGTTGCTATACTAACTTTCAGATTTGGATTGATAATTAATAGGCTGATTTGAACTTTTTTGTTTACTGCACTGCATTTGTTTGAGGTGCGTTGATCTCAACTAAATTTCACATTGCAGTTCACATTATTCGCTTCATTGTATAAATAATAATTATTCTGTTCAGGTTGTCGGCAAGTACGGTGCCATCTACGTGCCAGACGCGCGCAACGTTCTCTATTCCGCCACGGACCTCTGCTACAGCGAGGCCGACACCCATTGGGTCGCCAGCCCAGCCTCTCCCAAAGCCTCCTCCTCTTCATCCCCCGCCGCGCGGGCCAGTTCCCCCCCGGCCGGGTTCACGCACCCCCTCATCCCCTACGCAATGTCTAGGCAGCTCGGCGTGAGCACGCGCCGGCCCGAGTCAGCCGAGTACACGAGTCCCCGAGGTAGTGTTGCGAGTTTAAATCAGAGGGAGACCATGGCTAGTCAGCTCAAGAGAATCCTTACAGGGTATCCGTCAGATAAGGAAATTTTGAAAGAGCTCCTTCAAAGAGCCGACGATTCGGGGGTGACTGAGCTTCAGTTTGTGAAGGACCCTAGGCAACATGGAACCGACCGTTTGTTTGACCAATCATATCGTCCGCTGCAGGGCCCCGCGCTGTGTGTTTTTAACAACCAGCCAATGACCGAGGCTGATATGGACGCAATTAAGAATCTGGTTCGGGGCGTGAGGGGCATGGATCCCAATAGGACGGGCCAGTATGGAATCGGATTCAGCTGCGTTTATCATATCACCGACGCCCCATCATTTCTGTCAAAAAGCCGAGAGCTTGGAGAGACTTTGTGCGTTTTTGATCCCCATGGGAAATTTGTCCCTGGAGCGACATCCGACGAGCCAATCAAATGCTTTGATGACGTCGGGAAACTCCGAGCGAAAATCCCAGACGTTTTCTCTGGCTATCTCGAGGATAAGATCAACTTCACGAGCGGAACCGTTTTCAGATTTCCACTGCGGAATGACAAGATGGCGACCGAGTCGGAACTTTCGGAAAAACCCGTTTCCGTCGAGTTCATCGATAACATGTTTACGCGTTTTAAACAGGAGATCTTTGACTGTTTATTATTCGTGAACAACGTGGAAAAAATCACTCTGGGAGACGTGGAAAACCGTTCCAACGGTTTAATCAACTCATACTCTGTCACAACGGAAATATCCGCCGAGGATCAGGCAGCCAGACGAGAATTCTCCGAGTTTGTCAAATCTGTCACGACAAAACTTCAAACAAACAAAATATCGTTGGCTGATATCCCCATACGTGAAGTCACGTACATCGTAACACTGACAGACAGCAAGAAAACTTCGGAGAAATGGATGGTGTCGCAGCGCATGGGAATAGATCGCACGGTAAAGATTCACCCATCGATAAGTGATGCGGTGAAGTCAGGGGAACTTGCGTTGCTGCCCCGAGGGGGCGTGGCGGCGCTTATCGATTCCTCAGACTCAGAGTGCAATCGTCGGGCGAGCAAGGCATTCTGCTTCCTGCCGTTACCGGTGAAGGTTGATCTACCGGTTCACGTCAACGGGCACTTCGCACTAGATCATGAGGTATTCACAAACTTTGATAGCATTTTTTGTTGAAGGCATTTAAATTTGAGATAATTCATTAATCGTATTGAAGAAGTGTAAATAGGTGTATAGGGTTATATGTAATGCATTACAGACAAGCCTGTAATGCATTAGAATATTGTTTTATAACAGTGTATTATAGCACTTGTAATAATAATAATAATAATAATGAATTTAGATCGTGCAATGGGTCCAGAGGTGATAAGGCGTCCAGAGACGTCATCGGGGACCTCTTTAGGTAACGGCATCGTTCATAACTGCTTAGTGAATAGGCCTTAAAATCAGTCAGAATTTTGTTGTGACTCGCTATTGGCTGGTATAATACATGTATTATATAGTCTGTATTGTGCGAATGGGACTGCCTTGTATAACGATGCCGCTCAATCGCAGGCTCGCCGCTCGCTGTGGCCGGATGACGACGCGGGCTGCAAGTCTGAGTGGAACCACGCCCTCGTGCGTCACGTCATCGCCCCCGCCTACACGACCCTGCTCCGCCGCATCGCCCCCCACCTCAGCACATCGATGCTTGCCCCCGGCCTCTCCCTCATGGACGCTTTGGGGGACGAGGTCCCCACCCTCGATACCTACTGCCAGCTCTTCCCCCAACTCGGAAAACAGACACCGCCCGGCTATTGGAGGAATCTCGTCGAGGCGGTGTACAGGCGGATCCACCAGCTGCAGGTTGCTTAATTGAATTAATTATGTGGCTCTGATTTTAAAGAACCTGGATTTGGATAATACATTATTCAATTATGAATATTTAAGATTTTATGAGGTCCCCGACGATGTCTTTCAATGGCGCGATACGCTCGTTATTATTAGAATGGGTGGCGGCATCTTTTGAATAAAAAAAAAAAGAGTTTATGATTTCAAAAATATCAATGCAGTTTTCAGTTGTAAGTATTTTTTTGAGATGTGCCAGTATCTTTTAAATATTTTTGAAATGCCTGGCTTGTTGTTTAAAAAGCTATTTAACTGTCCTGCATTAGTTATAGTAATCCTTAACTGTCCAGATATAAATAATTATATTGATATTATATAATATTGTGGGGAAAAAAAATTATTTCTATAGAAACATCATGTTATGTGAATGTTGATTGTGAATGAGATTCCTTCTCTTTCTTCAGGAGCCAGTGCTGCCGGTAGCGCGCCCCCACGGGGAACAATTCGGCGGCGGCCCGTCATTGGCCCACCTCGAGTCCGGATCCGGGTCAAGTCAGTCCGGTGGTCAGGTGGAAGTGGAGTGGCTTCCAACCGGAAGCGATGGACTTCGGCGTCCTTGCTTCGACAACATCAAGGAGTCGTTCCGCGAAACAGAAGAATCGCGCAGCGGTCGCGGTACCACCCCCACCAGACGAAGAAGGTCAAGGTCATCCATTCGTAGGCCTTCGCACGAGGTGCTGCGACATGTTCTTTTGTCATCCGGCTTCAAGCTCATCAAGCTTCCATTTGAGATCTACGAGGGGTTTGTGGAGGCCGGGGTCAGCGTTGGGTGCGTGACCCCGAGGGGGGTCATTGACTTCTACGCGTCGTACGGGTCAAGGTCACCCGCGTGTGTACTGCCACGACTCCCAGCGGATATATCGACGACGCCGTTTAGAAACGACACGACGCTGAAGGTCGTGCATGAATACTGCTCGCAGGATATTCCACACTTCAGGGGGAATCTGAACGGGCTGCCCCTGCTGCTGTGTGAGGACGACAAGCTGAGGGTGTTCTCGACCAAGGATCGCGTCTACATGTCGGCGCATCATGAGATCCTACCAGGGCTCAACGCGGCGTTCATACACCACGTGCTCGTGGGAAGCATATTCAAGGACGCAGACATTGAGTCGTGCGATGTCTTTAAAAGATTTGACATTAAAGCACTTGCGGGTTTGCTTCCTAATGTGTTGAGCGCTGAATACAACAGCAAGTCTGGGTCATCGTCGACGTATGTTAAATGGAATGTTGAAAGTTCCGACGGCGTACCCAACGACCGATGGGTGTACAGCGTCTGGAGCTTTCTCCAGGAAGAGTACGAGCGCCTTGCCGACCCTCAGACCACCACCAGCACCAGTCCGGCAAATGAGCAAGTGCTTGTCCGTGCCTTCCTTCAACCCCTCCAGGACTGGTGCCTCATTCCTGCCAAAACTCTTCCGCGATCTTCAAAGGATTCGCAAAAACCGCACCAGGCATCTTCGCGTAGCCCAACATCTCAGGAAGACACCGTTGATCATTATCTCGTATCTGTTCGACTCGCCGAAACAATCGTTGACTACTCGCAGGCAAGCATCATGAGCAACCCCGCGCGACAGTGCTTCGGGAAGATCGGCGTACCGGAACTGAACTGTGCTCTGCTGGACGGCACGCTGATAAAGAAGACATCAGGTGGAATGGCGAGCATAAACCAGCAGAGTGGCAGCGCTGGCTTTGTTAAACTCATCGTCGCCACGCCAGAACAGCCAAAGGCGATCCTTAGCGCCCTCGAACACGCCACGGCCACCATCGGTGGCAAACAAAATCTTGCCATGGAGGACTGCTACACCATCCTCAAGTACTTCAGCGATTCGCTGGACTTGTGGGAGTCAGACGATAAGGCCCGCTCGTCGCTGAGAAATCTTGCGCTGCACATCACGGTGCAGAACAGCGTCGTGCGATTAGGCGACACTCCGGCGTACTTCCTCCAGGACGACCTCCCCGAGACGGAGATGGACTCCTGGCAGGCCGAGGCTGGCGTGATATTTCTTCGTGCCGACTCTCAGTTCGCAAGGCTCTACAACACTCTCGACTGCGCCGCGCTGAGTGCCACGCAGGTCTACGTGGCGCATCTTTTCCACGCCTTCGATAAGTTCTCGGAGAAGGGGCGTCTCGCCCACCTGACCTTCATCAGGGACTACAAGCTGCCGCAGGTCAAGGACGCGGAGAGGTCGAGTTTCCTCAAGCAGCTCTCCAAGCTGGCGTTTATTCCGCGCGACGACGGTAAACTGGAACCTGCGAGCAGGTTCTTCGACCCGGACCACCAGGTCTTCCAGGTGATGCTCAAGAACAAGCCGGGGTCCTTTCCGCCCGGGCCTTTCAGCGATTTTAGTTGGCTGGAGTTTTTGCGGGTGGTCGGGCTCCAGAAGGACCTCACCGTCGCGCTGTTTGTCAAGTTTGCCAGCGAGGTGGCGGAGCAAGCGAAACGCGCACCTCCCGGTGACGAACTCTTGAATCAGTCACGGACGCTTGTCGTTCACCTGCTGAAGATGGAGAATCTGACGTCGTTGAATCTGCTCCAGCAGATCCGAGACATTCCGTTCATCCCGGCGGCTCGGGCCAGTCCGGCGATGCGCAGGATGTATCCGGCGCACGGGGAAAACCAGGACAGATCTGATCAGACGTACATCCGCTTCAAGGATGGGATTCCTGAAGAGTTTGCCCTTCTGGTGTGGACCAGCACATATTTGCTGCCCGCCTGGGCCAATCCATACCGCCAGAAGGAACCAGACGTCAGTCTGGCGAGCAATGAAAATCTGGACAAACTGAGCGCGGACGTCGCGGAGATTCTCAGCGTGCAGGAGCATCCGTCGATGGAGCTGGTGGTGGAACACATCCAGAACATCTGCTCCGTGCCGATGAGCAAGGAGGACGACACGCTCGAGATGAGGGGCTTCGTGAAGATGGACGTGATGAGGAAGGTGTACGACTTCCTTCAGACGAAGCTGGCTGAGTCCACCGCACACGACGGGCTCCACAAGATGCTCCACCGGCTGGCTGAGACCCCGTGCGTCGTGTCAGACGCAGGGAGGATATTTGTCAAGCCCAAGCAGGTGGTGATCAACCTCTATGAGGAGGATCAGATCCACCCGTATCTCATCCAGGCGCCCACGGAACTGGGGGAGTACAAGCGCCTCTTTCTTCATTTGGGCGCGACGCTTCACGCCACGGCGGACCAGTACGCAGGGGTGCTGGAGAGCATCCACCATCAGACCGGGGGGGAGAAGCTTCACCCCAACGAGCTGCGGCTGGCGTTTAAAGCCGTGCGGGGGATGTTTGCGACTCTTCAGCGCCAGCGGCACTCGGACCCCATGGCGCACGTGCACGCGCTGCACCTCCCGACGAAACATGGACACCTGCATCGGTCGACAGAGGTCGTGTTCAACGACGATCACGGCTACTCGGAGCGGATTAAGCAACTCTCGCGCCCGTTTTTGGTCGATCTTTCCGAGTGTAAAATCGTCGCAGAAAACTATGAGGATATCGTGAAGCTGCTGCCGCCACGGCTAAGGCCCATCATGTTGTCATCGATTGTACACGAAGTGTTGGAGGAGAAGTCGAGGGAGACCCTCATGCTGCACCCAGTGGCCGACAAACTAAAGTACCAGCTCAACTCAAAGGCGTTCTTCCAGGGCCTGATGAGGCTGGTGAAGCACGAGCACAAGAAGGCCGGGCAGAGGATCCGCCAGACGATCATCGACAGCATCGAGCAGCACCTCAAGAAGATCCACGTCTATGGCGTCGACAAGCTCGTCACGTACCTGAGCTATGAGAGCCAGCGAATCTCGGGGAGCGAGTCTGAATGCCAGTGCTTCGTCGACAGGAGGCTGGACGAGGACAGCGGAACGGAAACGTGGAACGTGGTCATCAGCAAAACGACTTGCCTCAGCGAGGAGCTGCAGGTTTCTGTGGCGGAATCAATAAACAAGATCATCGGCGGCCTGCTTAACAATTCAGTGCACTACATCCAGCCGATTCTCTCCTGCGTTCCGCACTCCATCCCAAAGATCCTCGATCGTCTAAAGGTTCGCTCGGATCAGCACCAGGGAATGGACTTTCCGACGCTTCCAACCGCCGGAACTCTCATCCCAAAGGAAGATCATCACCTGCTTAAGGATGACTTTGAGGAGTTTGAAGCCGGCGAGTACGTAGGATTCGAAATAGACGATGATGTATCTCGCGTGCCGACGGTTGTCTATGCCGTCATTCTGGAGCGGATTCAGGAGGATAACTTTGATTCTCCGGCATCCCGTCATAAGATATCGGAGTCGGACCACATGGACCAGACACATAACCGCCTGACTCAGAAGTACCACGTTAACGTCGGGGATGAACGGCTGCCGATTATTGCCCTTTCCACAGACCTCTACAAGTTTAGGAGGATCGAAGGGCTGGGCAGGCGGGGGTCAATGGGTGGGGAATCAATGCGTCAGAGCTGGTCATCCCAGCAGTCGCCAGGGGCGAACGTGTCGAAGCCAAACTTTCGTGATTCCTTCAAGTCGTCGCTGTTTGAGCCAGACAGCGCGAGCCGCCGGCGGAGGCTGTCGTCTGCGCGCAGCGATCAGTTGGATGGAAGCACATACGAGGAGTACACAGAGGAGTACTTCCAGGACGACGACGGGACGCCCACTCCGACCAAGTCTCCGGGCCCTTTCAGCTTTGACCGCCAGCGGTCTTCGGGCTCCCGTGCCTCCGCTGCCGCAGCAGAAAACTTCACAACGGAACTGATGATATCCGAAGACTCCGGGTTCCGACGACCACAGCTCACCAACCAGCCACCGAGGGATCCGAACCTTCCCCCGCTGACCCGCGAGGAGGAGCAGCGCCAGCAGGAGCTGAGCGAGGTGGAAAAGTCGATGGAGGAGGTGAGTGACACGCTGGAGGAGGCGTGGAGGATGCCGGAGGCTCAGCGGAAGAAGATCATCAAGCGGCTGATGCTCAAGTGGCACCCTGACAAGAACATCGGGCAGGAGGCCTTCGCGACCGTCATCACACAGCACATCCAGGCGGAACTGGAGCGACTTGAGCTTGGCCTGCCGCGACCCTCACACTTTGACCCGACACAGTTTGACTTTGACCCGAGGAACCCGTTCTCGGGGACGAGCAGCTTCCAGCAGAACTTTGCCAACGCGTACAAGTTCTTCTTTGAGCAGATGAACCAGAGGGCCAAGGAACACAAGGAACAAAGGGAAAGGTAGGGGGCGCCACTTTGTGCTAAATATGTATCACTTTGGACACAACAACATACTAGACATAAGCGTAATTATTATAATGGAAATTGCCCTGAATAATAATGACCACTTGTTTCAAATTTCATCTTTGGAGGCTAATTCTGTTCTATGATCTATTGTGTAAAATATTGTAAATAGGATAAATAGGATTTTAATGCCATTTATATTTATTTTTAATTGTATATATTTCTAATAATTTTATGTTAATTCTAGCTACTGTCGAGAACTTCAGATAATATCCCATGCGACATTTTTATTGTCTTCTTGTAATTAGGATACTTTTTGCTCGTAATGATGTTAAGCATTAAAACAATGCTATTACTGGCATTTAAGATGAAAAATTTATTTTAAAGTCAAATTATTTGACATCATGATATATTCATAATAAGTTGTATGTATGTATGTATATTGCACTTTTAACGCACCAAAAATATGTCATGCAAACGGAGATGGAAAAACATCATTTGCTTGAATTGTAGGTGCAAAGTTGGCGTGGTAAATGATATAAAAATTATATTAGGCTATTAATATATAATTATATGTTAATATAAAGGACTACCATGGTAAATAAAATTGAACAAGGTTTTTTAAATTTCTTGAAAATCTGCCATTGCTTACAATGCCTAATTCAAAAATGTCTAATTATTAATATTGCTGGCCTTGTGGCAGGTATCAGGACAACTACGGGCAGGACTCTGACTCTGCGCCGGGCGGGGGGGGCCCGGGGGCGCAGCCGGCGCAGGCCCGGCGCTTCCTGCGCCAGGCCCAGGAGGACCTGCGGTCGGCCGATAACGATTACGAGGCGAGCGACCCGGCGTATGAGTGGGCCTGCTTCAAGGCGCACCAGGTAACAGTGACTTCATAATTAATAATAATAATAACACGCGTCGTCGTAATAAATAATAGACAACGACTACGAGACGAGCGACCCGGCGTACGACCTGCTTCAAGGCGCACCAGGTAACAGTGTCGGCGTAATCAATGGGTTGATGGTTCTGACATCCGAACGCATCATCAGAAGAACCATCACCCCAAGCCAAACCCAATTGCGTGTTAAGTATATTTTATTCATATTTTGTTATATATGCTTTATTAAGTTGTATGATAAAATGTGCTATTATATCTTCTATTAGTTTAGGTTATAGCTAATCTAGAAGTCTTTAGAATTTGTTGTGTTCTGATCTCAAGATATCTTCTCAAGATAGCAGTTGCTCAACTGCTTAACTTATTTGTGAGTATGGATGGAAATTTTATTTGAAAATTGAGTATCTAAAACTTTTGCAGCCAAGAGTAATATAGTTTACGCCTTATTCCATCATTTGCCAGCCTCTCACAATCCCTGTCTTGAGTGCCGTTGAGCTTGGATGATAAATACCTTTCTAGATTTATAGTAATCCAAATTCTGTGGTTCGCCCCAGGCCGCGGAGAAGGCTCTGAAGGCGGCGCAATACGCGGTGGACGCCGTGACGTCATTCAGCCACGACCTCGCGGTCCTCGCCGCGTCCCTGGAGGACGTCGAGCTGCGCCGACTGGCTGTCAAGCTGCAGAAGATCGTCGGCAACTCCAACAAGCTCTACAACCCAGACCCCATCGACTTCCTGGTCATCCCTCACGAGGAGTACTCGAAGGAAATGGCTTGCGACGCGGTCATGTGCGCGGTGGATATACTGGAGAGGGTTAAGGAGTTTGTGGAGCTGAGGGATAGCGCCTGATGACGTCATCCGTGACGTCAGAGTAGGGTGACCAGAGGTTACAGTTAGAATATAAAAAATGGCTGGGCAATCTAGCGGCCAATATTCGACGAGAAGGAAGCCAGCACATTTTTGGATAGATGGATTAAATGACAAGGAAACATTTGATATACTCAACAAACCAATGACGTATTCTGTTTTACCAGTGTTAAAATCAAGGAAAACGATCGTTACAAAATTACTGAATGAATATCTCAAAATTGCAACCTTTTGATTATCAGAATAATAGCTCAATTTTTTATGATGTATGTAAGAATTTATTTCATGTATTGGTCATTCAATTTTGGCTTATTTTGTTCTTATTGACGGCCTGAAAAAAGACTGTTTCAATTTAATTGTTTGTATGATAAATTATTTTGCTTTTCTAAGAATACTCCAAAAGCTATCAATCACTGAATCTTGCTTGTTTGTTTTTCTGGAAGTGAATCTCTTTTGATAATTATTTTGGCGACCTCCTTTCTGGATGTTTCCAAAAACTGCAATTAATTCATATCATTGCTCATTTAATTGTCTGGGTCTATCGTTAGAACTCTCTCTTCCACTAACTTGGTCACTCTACATGTATATCGTAGGCAAAGCTTGTTTCATTGTGAGTTCATCGATGTGGCTGTGGTGTTGTTTCGTCGCTGCAATTTCGTTCAAAGGAGAAAATCGATGTACAGTGTGCTATTTGCTTGTTGCTTGCAGCAGTCAAGATATAATATCAAACTGGCTGTACACTTTCTAATCTTTTCAGGAATAAGTTACTTGCTCGGCTAAGAATCAGATTGTTATCACACAACTGATACGGATACTACTTGTTTAGATAATAATTTGTATATAACGCGTGTATTTGTAGAGTAGGCAGCTTGTGTTTCGTTAAATGACGGTTATTTCTTGCGTATAGAAGAGACTGCAGATGTCGTGTGCCGGTGAGTTATCAACCCGCTTACAACTCACTTGGTTTTTGAGACTGAGGCTGAGATTTGTTTATGCCTTCGCGGCTTCAGTAGCGTCTAAGCCTTATGTAGTAATGGTGCTGCTTTAGTAGATGTTCTGATAGCGTCGTGCTGTATTGTAGATGTATGGTTGATGTTGTTAGTAATGATTTAGTTCTTTTCTGTATCGTAACACAAAGTTAGGATAAGTTTCTGTTGCTAAAGTTGTTTTCAGCGCAGGTTTTATAAACTAACGTTCGTGATGTGATCACTTGTTAACATGACGTAGTCTTTGGCTATGACATCATACTAGTTCACCTCTTTCGAGCCTTATCGGGCGTAGAAACTGACGCCAAACACATGATTATATTCAGGTTTACTGTGTGCCGAACATGACGTCAGGTGAATTAGTTATTATGCTTCGTTATACTGAGTCCGTTCACAATTGCTCATGCTTGGCCAACGTAGTAAAAATGATATTACTATGCATTGATTTTTTATTAGCTATTTTTGTTCTTGTTCAGATGTTGTGATGACAGAACAGTTTCATTTCATTAATATTTCTTACTACTAAATTTGAGGCTTTCACTAAAACACAGTCATTAATTATTTTGTGAAGCTTTGTCTCAAATCTTATAACTATCTCACGCTCATGTATTTTCGTACGACTTTCTTTAAGCAATTCGTGGGTTCTTAGCTCAGAATTTTTTTATCGCAGTCATTTTTTATGGAAACATTCCATATCTAAGGGTGTAAAAAGTTGGAGCGAGTGTATTTTAACACAACCTTTTCTATTAAATTGCGTCAGACTGTCAGCGACTGAGAAACTTAGTTCTAGTTATGCTGCTACGGTTTTGTACAAGTTGTTAAATTATACAGTTTCTATTTTTAAATCAGTGTGCTTACGAATGTAACTAAATGATACTAATATGTGCTAAGTGTTTTTTGGTTGATTCTTATCAGTTTTGACACTGCTATGAGTGACTAATTTTTATTTACAAAGCAAAATGGCGCGCAGATCTACGACACAATAACAAAAGGCCATAACAAATTCTACTAAACTACACAAAACACTAAATTGCTAAAATAATAGTATTTTTCAAAGCTAAATCCATAATAAAAAGAGAATTACCTTAAAATCTTAACTCTGAAACAATGTTCCCTCTCTAAGCCGCGGACTTGTCCGGCCCGCGGCCATATTCCAGGGATGCAGCGCACAAGAGTTAAACGCACGCACTAAAATTTTGGCAGTCGACTAATAAATTGTAGCATGGAACAGATGAAGCAAATGGTGATTATGAAGATCATACAGTATTTTAAATGTTTTCACGTTTCATAATATTACTGTAACAGAATAGTGAAATTTAAATTAATATTAAAGAAGAAGTCAGATTCTATTCATGTAAATATCCCGTGAACAAAAAGCACACGGAAAAAATCAGATAGTGTAAAAAAAAGTGGCTCAAAAAAGTCTGGCTCAGCCTATAGGGAACATCGCTTTGAAATATAAATACTACTGTAAGCTTACAAGTTATATCAAAAAGGGCAATATCAAGATTGTAAATTCGACTCGCAAAGTCAAAATAATATATATATAATAACTGCATACCGATGCAGTTCTCAGTGTTCAGCATTTAAAACTCAACTTGCCACACAGTTCAATACCGGTACGACTGCAAGGATTCTTCAACTCTAACGATGTCAATTCCTAACCAGCACCTTCAATCCCACACAAACACTGCAGAGTGACTATATTATGCAAGTCAGTCGGCATAATACTGACCGTCGTGTTGAATTACACGATCCCCTTGCAGACTGGGGTCAAAAAAGAATAGATCCGCAGCTCATTTCTCCCCGACGAATCGTAAAAGGTGACTTAAGGAGGGGAAGCGGTTCAGTGCTTGGCCCCAAGGCACTGCGCCGGACTGCAATGAGAGTCTTTGTTACTACACATGGTCCCCAAACTCCCAAAACCCGTGACTATTAAATTGCAAGACTCGACGGCTATTAACGAGTGCAGAGTATCTGAGTATAGTCAGTTAAGTTACTTGAACTTGAACCAAAACTATGCGATTACCGGTATGTCTTATGCACCAAGCTGTCAGCCACCTACAGGACACTTCCTACAATCCATAGTTCTCATTATTCTCAGTAGCTCCCCATCAGTCAGGTTTCTTGCCAAAGCGCTTGAGCGCCGACAAGGCTCCGATGCCCGACACGAGTCCCTTCACCTTGCCTAGCCGCTCCACCACCACGTGGTTGACGGCGTCTATCTCAAGCGACGAGGGGTCTTCGACGACCTTCGCCTTGAGGAAGCCCCTCTGAATGGCCTCCACGACGTAGACTTTCTCCCCGGTCACGTTGTTGATGTAGTTGCCCGTGTCTCGGTCGATCAGTTGGCGAGCGATCGCTTCAGCGAAGGAGACCTTGGTCTTGCTGCGCTGATCTACCACGGACCTCACGGCGTACGTACGAACCTCAGAGATGGGCTCATCATCCGTTGTGTTGTAGTATTCAGCAATTACCCATCCTGCCTCGATAGCATCACCTATTGCCGTAGCCTTGCTGTTAGGGCTCGCCGTGTAAGTGCCTTTTCCGGTGTCGAGAATCCCTCGACTGACAGCCTCATCGACCGTTAGCTGCTCACCAGTAGTTTGATCAAGCGCGCTGCTGATTTTGTAGCGGCGTCTGTCCAAGCGGTCTCGCACGGTGATCAGCCCGATGGCCTCGACCTTGGGCGCTGACCTTGTGCTCGTCACCCGCTCCACCTGTATCAGACCCTCATTCATCGCCGCGGGGATGGCGACTGTATGTCCCGTGACGTCATTGACGTACACGCCACGTGATTGGTCGATGACGCCGCGCGCGATGGCCTCGTCCAATGAGATGCTGGCGCTGGACCGCGGGTCACGAACTGAGCGAATGACGTAGCGGTGGGCGACCTCTTGGTGGGTGGAAGTCAGCTGTTCGGCGGCCACTGATTGGATGGAGCGGCCGCCCCCCGCACTTGCACCTAATTCGGCAGTGGCAGTGAATTCATCGGGGGCGGTGAGTGATTCATCAGCTGCGCTGATTCGAGCAAGAGGGTCGGGGGTGTAGGTCGTCTCCTCGCGGGTTGTGGTCGACTCAACAACGAACTTTGTACGATAGCATCTGCATGAGTGCAAAAGTATGCTGTTGCTTATGAATGGCAGAATGGTGGAGAATAGAAAGAGCAGGACAGAAGGGCGGAAGAGCAGAAGAGTGCAAGGGCGAAGGGGCTGAATATCATAAGGGTAAAAGAAACAATAAAACTGAATATAAAGACTAATTTTATTTATAAAGGGTGAAAAAATGACACTCAAACTTAATTTGCACTTTAAAATCGCAATTCAAAAACTCACAGATTTACTACAACAGCAACAAAACTAATACCTCATTGATTTTTCTGCATTATTGTGAAGTAAAATCAGGCATTTTCATGCCAGACATTTTCATGCCAGACATTTTTGTGCTAGGCAGACTCGCTTCAATAGTAATCAATAGTAATATTTAGTAATGAATAGCAATCAATAGTAATGATTAGTAATCAGTAGTCATGCCAGGCAGACTCGCTTTGAATAGTAATGAATGGTAATGAATAGTAATGAATAGTAATGAATAGTAATGAATAGTAATGATTAGTAATCGATAGTATTGAATAGTAATGATTAGTAATAAATAGTCATGCCAGGCAGATTCGCTTCGAATAGTAATGAATGGTAATATATAGTAATGAATCGTAATGAATATTAGTAATAATTAGTAATGAATAGTCATGCCATGGCAGACTCGCTCCGAATAATAATAAATGGTAATGAATAGTAGTAGCCTAATATTTGGAAGGATTATTAATGAATGCCAATCAATTGTAATGATTAGTAATGATTAGTAATGAATAGTCATGCCAGGCAGACTCGTCGAGCCTTGCAGCGTGTCATGATGGCCAGCGCCATCTTCTTAATGAACTTAAAGTAAAATAGCCGACTAGGGGTTAAAGAACTATAGTTCTAAATACTAAATACATAGGTATTTGATAGCACTTTTACAAGCTTACATTGAATTGTGTTCGCAGCGCAATTTTGTGTTCCAAAGCAAACATCACCTCAGCAGCTTGCTGCTGCTGACGACGTTCTTGAAGCAGTCGATGTTCTCAAAGATCTGAACGGTTCTGCTCCGTGTACGATCCAGCATCACACAATAGTCAGACCAGGCCGCAAAGAGGACGCTGTATGGCTGAAGGGCCTCGCTCATGTCTGGATTCACTTTCTCTGATAGAACCTTGTCTAACGAACAGCAAAAATGGTTTCATACGCAGGTTTCATTGTGTCCGTGCACAACAAAAACACTTCAGATTATAATTGTCATCCAAAGTTCACACTAACTAAAAGTCCCTGTTAAAGGGCTAACAAGCCTTTCTGAAGAATGGTTTGATGTGAACACAAAACGATGTTACATTGGAGTCATAGTGAAAAATTGACCACTATAGAATAATACTCTGATATTTTGTGTCACAACATATCCTGTTATTCATAGCATAGTGTATGGCTCAGTGGTTTGATATAATATCGCATCCAAGATATGACTTTTCAGCAAGATATCCAAAGCAAGGTCCTGTTTACGAAATCAGAAGTTATTTGATCTAACTCACTCGCAGAGTTGTCTTTGTTCGTATTCCCAGTGAGTGCTCCGTGGATAATTTCTTCATACTGCTGTTGAACATGCTTCAGAGAGTTGTCTCTGACTGGATGAACTGCTGCTGAGTTCTTATTGGTTGCCGTCAGAAGTGACCCCACTTGTAGAAGAGTCTCTGTCCAATTAGTGAGCAGTTCTATTTCCAGCCTATCAAACCACCAATCACAGCAAGATATGTCAAACACTAAACAGATCAGTTGATTCACGTGCTATTCAATATTTGTTGCGTTTGATTGCACACCTTTTGTCTAATCACAAGTTTATTTAAAGGTAAGTCGACCAAACTAACAAAGGCAATATATTCAAGCTGTGCCTCTCCTACAAATAAACTGCTATGAATCATATTCATAGATATTTTATGAATTCAAATAATTTGAAATAGGCTAGGCATTTAATGGTATTCAATGTTGCATTAAATTCAAAGACATTCAGTATTACATTCAATCAATGACTCGCCTGCATATGAGTCTAGCAATAGATTTGTCAGCTGAAGGAAGAATGCAGCTGAGGACTGGAATATAGAACTCGCTCCCATCGGCATTCAAAACCTGCATAGAAATCAAAATCTCGAAATTTAATTATGATATAAGGATTCAAGCAAAAGAAATTTTTTTTAAACGCATGCGTATCTGCAATATAAAGCATTTAAAATATCTCAAATATTTACGGCTTGGCCTACAGCGTAATAAATGTGTAACAATAAGTAAATTAGGCAGCGTGGTATGATGTATGCCAGTGTACACTGAACACGTGTCACTGACCTTAATCGTGTGATCTTGTGAGGCGTCCACAATCTGAAGCGTCTCTCCCTCTCTCACACTCATCTGAGAGAGGAACACGCGAGCACAGCCATGGACAATGGCTAAAAACTATAGACAGAGTAATAACCACGAAAGAAGCAGAGAGTTTATTCAATTGACGCAATAATTTTTACTGAAAGGTCCAGATTGTTCTGCAGGATTGCTATAAATTTTTGGCTTTAATTTTCAAATTTAAGATTTATAATTACGTTTTATGCAACAGATCTCAGGCCTGCTTCGTTCAACAGGAGATGTGACAAGTCAGAAGTCACTAAACAGCTTAGGCACACCAGGCATGATTGACAAATGCCTGATTATCAAAAGTGCAAAATGTACAATTTGAGTCCCCTTGTTCGATCCAATGTGCCACAGCGCGTGTAGTTTAATGACGTCATATCAACAAAGTTTCTATTGTGGATGTTTTCTTGTTGCATGAACAATTGCAGGCAGTTATGCATCGTGTGCTGCAGGACGCTTACTCACCGAGTTGGAGCGCATGCCGAGCATTGCCGTGACGCGATTGGTCTTTAGCAACGATGACGTTACCCTTGGTAACGTGCCCCGCAGGCCCGCCAGCTGAGCCAGTGCATCTCTGCGCTGCTTGAAATCATTCACCATTCCCTGTGCATGGCGATGCAGAACGTCACAGGACTCCATAACGCATACACTGGTTTGTATGTCTTCATCGAAGGCTAAATTTCCATTTTAGACTCGGCATCATGAATGTATCCAGTATATAAAACTAAAGTTTTGTAATTTACACGCCAAATATTATATAAGCCAAATATTGTATAAGCCAGTATTGTATAAGCCAAATATTGTATAAGCCAAATATTGTATAAGCCAGTATTGTATAAGCCAAATATTGTATAAGCCAAATATTGTATAAGCCAAATATTGTATAAGCTAAACTCAAGCGCCACGATGAAACAATCTGAAAGAACTTGATTCTAGAAGTATGTATGTATGTGTGTATGCATGTATGTATGTATGTATGTATACTGCACTTGTAACGCACCAAAAATATGTCAAGCAAACGAAGAAGTGAAAAACATTATTTGCCTGAATCGTATAGGTGTGGAAGAAGTGCAGCAGATTACACACCGAGAGCGGTTTGTAGAAAAAGCATTCAAGTAGACTACACACCCGCAATGCAAGCGAAAGATTCTGCAAGAAATCATCTTGATCCTTCTTGGTCAGAGTTTGTAGCTGATCGTGCATTCGACAGGTGGCCACGGAAGCATCTCGCTCATACTTCATCAGGCTAAAGCCGAACTGTACATTTCAACATTGCATTGCTAGGAGTTAATTTCAATGATCCCATGAATTACTTTTAAATTGTTGCTTATTAACTAAAACAAATGTGACATTGATTAATGATTATAGCCTAGATGACATTGGAGTATATTATGATAGTGGTGGTATGTGCAGGTTGTATAGACTGTTGGAATACCGTGCAGTAAACATCATCGATAGCTTAAATCAACCGCATTAAATACATTTTATGTTCCAGCAAGTAATAAATTGGTGATCATCGTTGGTTGATGATGGTGATATTCAACTCTCCACCATCCAATTTGACAATATATATTAGTGGGTCCTATGATTAGATATGATAACCCAGCCCTCTCGCTGTAGTGCCAAACCCTTGCGTCTGATCAGTCTGATGGGTCCAGTGGAATATAGGGGCCAGACTACACAGGCCATACATTGTACATACAGAGTGAGTCAAAAAAAAAATAACCCCCTAGCGATATCGCAATAACTCAGTCAAAATTCAAAACATTGATTTTATATTTTTAGGGATTG